>PQWD01012481.1:0-130803 GCA_019425675.1 Leucinodes orbonalis | reverse complement strand
TATATAATCAATTAAATCCTGAAGATATTCTAGAACCTGTTTTGTTTTAGAACATCTTTCGCTATGTCTTATAATTATGATGATGTACTCCAAATATTAAACTATAAATGATTATAATCATATGAGTGTAGCAGTCTTTTTACTAAATCATTTTGTCAAAATCCAATCATGGGAAATTATACTGAATTTGAAATTAACCAGTAAAGTAATAATTAAGTTGTGAAATATTGCCTTAAATATTTACCCCATAACAAGATAATAATACTACATGCCTACACAGATAGCTGAATAAACCAATAACAAATAATTTAAACAAGCTTAGAAATGTTATTCACGATCGGAATTCTACCAATATTTTATCATCTATAACGGATACTTAAAATTTTTCCAACTGGATTTAGCATACGGATTTCCCCATGTCCCCATTAATATTGCCTATCGATCATTTCGCTATCTCTGCCGTTCATCCCATAGAATTCAACAGAGGAGATATTAAATTTTCAGAGGGATCTGACAGTCACCTCTCAACCTCGTTCAGAACTGGGTCATAGGGAGCTAACTGCAGAAACATAGTACATATATCTAGATGACATTATAGTTTCAGTGTAACATTACAATACCTATGTTAATTTGTCTGAGGAGATTCTCATAGCTAGATTAATTTATAATTACAGCTCATTTGGTGTAATGGTTGATACGTCTGCTCTTACACTAACAGTTCCGGGTTCGATCCTCGGGCATTACAAACATTTGTGTACATGAACATGTGTGTTTGTACTGGCCTGGGTGTTTTTTATATTCATTATGTATGTATTTACTAAAATAAATATAAGTATGTTTATCCTTAGTTTAGTGTACATATTACATGCTAAATGCTTAGTTCGGGTCTAGAAGGCTGTGTGTATGTCAATGGAAATTTATTATTGATGATGAAAATATTTTTAGTTTGCAACAACTAAGGACACGATACAAGTTATTGTGTTACTAATAAATAACACCTCAAATGATTGTATACCCGCTTTTAATCTTCGTCGCGTTGACAAAGAAAAAGTTTGTTGTAACTTCTTAACTGAATTGGATTCCCATAACACTATTTGTCTCAAAACTAACTTATAATTTAAAAGTTCCAACATAACAAAGCTAAAATGTTAATATGGTAGAAGTTTCAAAACAAACAAATAATTTGGAGTGCTCCAAAATAAATTAAGCTGACTCGCTCCGCTAACACAATATTATTATGTAAGTTCTGTTATTTTTCTCTGAAACTTCGTCTTGTGTTCAACAATAAGGAAAAATGCGAACACTTAAACTCTGACTTTTGTTGGTAATTAAAAGTTTCGCTTTTATCGGCTGCGATTCAATTAATTATGGAGTGCTACAATTTATCATTGAAGCTACGCTTTGTTTGCTGTGCAGAAATGCTTCTTTGACCCACATACATTGTACCTATATTTCGCCCAGTAAGATTGCAATTTTTGTTTAGATTACCTGCACTATGTTTTACATATAATTGAAGTGTTTCCTATTTGTCAATGAAAATGTATGTTTATGTTAAGTGTCTTTTTTATAATTTATGACGTAAACATGTATGACGATTCTGGTGTACGTCAAAAATTCGAATGAGTTTATGTTTACACCTAACTGTTTGTTTATTGTGACTGTATTTGTATCTTGTATTAATTAATTTAAAAAAAAAAAAAAATCCACTTTAAAAAAAAATAATAATAATAATAACAACCCAAAAATTACTAATTAGTCCACTTTACAAGTTCCACGCGTAAGTTGTATCTCGAAATCGTTTTTCTATTTATATTATTATATTATTTATAGATCTAAACTCATCTCTATATTCCAATTTGAATTTTAAAATTCGATTAGAAATGGTAAAGTTTGAAATTAGTAATGCCAATTTCACTGGTACTTTGATTTAACTCCATATTTTCCAATTCCAAGTTAAAATTATAAATATATTTATTCAAATAAGTCTTGTACAGATAGTTTTGAATCGTCAATTGTTATTAAAATATTTTTGGCATTATAACAGAAGACAAGTCAAATGTTTATTTTTTTTATCGAATAGAATAGCAAATCTCTATATACTTTTCCATGTCCGCTGTTAGAATTATTATGGCTGTCAATAAAATATAATAATATTTATGTTAAGCGTACAACGTTCGTTGTGGTTAGAAGCCTGATGTTCTTAAAGACAGGTGTGATAACTGACTTACTTAGACTCTAGTCTCCCACTAACATTAAATAGTAAATAATCATTGTAAATTGTGTTTATTAAGGTGAATAATGCAAGTGGCGAGAAAGTAAACGATTATTATTATATCACTATATTATGTCCCTGTAGTTTGTGAAAAAAAAGTCATCATCATCATCATCTGCTCATTAAACGTCCCCACCGAGGGGCACGAGCCTACCCGTATGCGGGTGTATAGGCCTTAGTCGTCCACGCGGGCCCAGTGCAGGTTGGACGACTTCACACACAACCTTTGAATCTCTTCGCAGGCGTGCGCAGGTTTCCTCACGATTTTTTCCTTCACCAGAGCGTCGGATAACGTACATGTATTTTCGAAAACATTTGGGATTTAAACCTCAGCCGTCCCGGTAGGAGGGCAACAGTCCACATCATTGAGCCACCGACGCTCTTAAAATAAGGGTATGAGGAACCAATTATATGTCTACATGACATGATTTTTATCTATCAGTCTAGTTATTGGTTATTCAACACTGCATATGCTATGAGCAGGTGTATCCCAAACTTTCTCAATTATTTTTTTGACTAAATGACATTTAGTCAAAGTCAATCCATTTAATTTAGGCTTAATAATAAAATGTATATCAATACATTCAAATAAAAGAAGCATTGTGAAAAATATTTGAGTTGAAAAAGCGCTCTGCCTATGTATTATATGCTTGATAGCAGATTCTAAACTCCGATACATGATGAATTTTCTAAAGTGGAGTGATTATCTACTTAGAATCTCTACATCGATAATAAAAAATAGACATATTTCTTAGTTACTGATACAATGTTTAAGTCTTCAGCAATATAGTAAAAATACGACGCGAATAGAAGCGAATTTCAGTGAAAATCACCGATGAAATCTCCTTACTCTCATCTTTAATAGGTACATATGAGTAAATCCCTCTCAAGATGAGGATTACAGGTGTCAAGATTAGTCTCGATGGGCCCCAGCCTCGCAGATTAGGGCTGATTCTGAACGCCTGTTGACAGCCGATTTATCACATATAGGGAATATAAATAGAAAGCGTGTTTTGTAAGGCGCAAATATCGTAAGTTAAAAGAAAGACAGATGATGTGTTACAAAATACATTTATTGTAGTTATGAAAATTTAGAAGTGAAATTTATACGTTTTCTGTTGCTTATCGAAATTCGTTTTGTGTTTATAAATTGTTGTTGTCTTTTATTAGTTTATAGTCATGGAACTGCATGTTATATGGATCTATTTATGACGGATCTAATTATAAAGACATAATCCTGTCCTTACCTTATATTGTGTAAGCATTTACAATTAAGCGTGGATAGAGCGATATCAAAATACGATTATAGTATAAGTATTTCCGATTAAAAATTAAGTTCTTCAACTATGACTTGAATATTAGTCCATGAGAGATACGATTATATATTTTTTTAAATTCGGTGGAATATAATACAGAAATGTCAGGTATACCTAAAAAGATATAAAATTTTCTTATAAGGATGATTATTTTCAGCATTTTTTTTTATTGGGAAATTGGAAACATGACTCAAGTCCAAAGCTTTCGTACTACATCACGCAACTTTATTTTAAAATCTCAACTGTAACTTTAACAAGATCTCGTATACACAGAGCGCAATAAAGTCATGCAATTAGACCACTGCATTTTGAAAAGAACTTACTCAATTTTCGTTGAATCTTCAAATAACTGTGAAGTTATAAAATGTACATGTTCCAACTTGCATGCAAATTATGAACAAAACAAGCACGCTGCACAGGCAAACGTTCCAGTTGAAATTAAATTTGAAGAGAGTATCTTTGACAACGAACATTAACTATTTAATTAAAGAGATCCACTTCTGATATATTTTCATTAATTATAACATGATGCAACACTAGCACATGCTTTAAGGTAATTTTTAGAATGAACGTTTAATATGACTTTAAATAGTCTTCCTAAGATCAGAACACAATAATGATCTCTCCTACGATACCATAAGGTTAAGATTAAAAGCATTCCGTAATTAGATATAGAGTAAGGACACATATAAAAAATGATGATTTGAGTGGTCGTACATGACATAAGTTTACTAATACGTAGCAAAAGAGTACCGGGTTGTAATGCTGGAGAAGAATCTCGGAATATTTTGAACGAAATACCGAACCAATGATTAAAATCTCCCAAAGTTGGTGACTAAATAAAAATTACATTCTCCCTTCAACCTATCGCAGTTCACTGCTGGACATAGGTCTCCCCCATTTTGAGTCAGATATCCCGGTCCTCCGCTTTTGTCATCCAGCCTCCACTAGCGACCTTTTGCAAGCTGACGATCAGGAGGCGACTACGTTTAGTACGCTTGTCAAGATAAGGTATTATATACACTACTGTTCACTACGTTTGTTTCAACGGCCATTGGTTCTGCGATAATTGCTATAGTAATTAGGACAAAATTGTTATGATTAGGGAAATAAATTCCCAAACAATAATTATATGTAACAAACACAAAATGATAAACACAAAGTAATGGACATCCAAGAATACAATTATGTCTGTTTATTATTAGATCCCTTGAAATATGTAAGTACATTGTAAAGATTGCAAAGTATCTTAAAAGACATTACAGGAAAACACATTAATTTCAAGAAAAACGATTGACGGAGATAATAAAAGTCAAATAACAAGGGTCCTACGCCTGAGCGTAATTAAGTCGCATTTCTGGCACAGAACTATTAATCACAGATCTTGGTAACAATCGGCGACAGAGATGGCTGATGAATGGACCTTGGGAAGTTGTGGACCTTAAGGTAATGAGGGATGCGCTTTTCTTTTTGTTTCTGCGAAAAACGACGCCACGATAGTTATTGTTAAAAATGATGATTTAGAAATACCACCATTAGATACAATAGTCGCTTTCTCTTCTCTTAAATGTGCAGCGCTGTTAACCGTTCGAATGTATAGCCATGTAAGTTTCGCAAATAAAAGGATTTGTTTTGTTTTCCCGTTAAATATGAAGATGCAGCCTATGGTGTATCACGCAATCTCAAATAATGCCTTTATACTTTTGTCATCAAAACCCCTAAATTGTACGTATCGGGAGACACAGACGCAGAAAGGTCATTCCACTGCCTTGCAGTTCGGACGATGGAGGACCAAGAAGAATTTTTTTTTGTAAGATGGTAAATCGAAAACAAAGGGGCAATGGAGCAACCATCGAGAAGAATGATAAAACTTTGACAACCCTGCGCATGCAAAGTAAAGTCAAGTCGATTGACTTTTTGCTTAGTCAATTTTTCATGAGTTCGCAACTGAAATCTCGAACCCGAACAAACCATTAAGTCAAATTTTGACTTTCCGATTGGAACGTCTGCAGTTAATTACCATCTCAATATTCAAGAGGTCTCTACCGAGTCTCTACTTATAGTGAAGAAACGATTGGTAAAGTTGTAAGAAACTATCGAAAATGCTTAAGTTAATATTGATTTTGATGTGGGTGTTTTTTATTCTGCATGATAATTAATTTAATAGGTCTACTGGCACTTGACAACACTTAAAAGTACACAAAACACAAAGACAAAAACAGAGTGCATCAAGCTATGACAGGTGAACACCTTGTGTTTAAACTTGACTTATACTTACAGCTACAAAAATAAAATCATAATTAACTAATTGCTTTTAAAACAAATATCATGACTACTTTACGTATGTAAAGTAGTTATTAAATGATAATAAAGATAGCGTCGGTGGCTTATTGGTAGACTGTTGCCTTCAGATTTAAGCAGTTCAAATCTCACCACGTACTAATGTCTTCTCTAGTTTCGAAACGTACGTACGTAGTCGAGTCGAGTCGTCTAGGTAGATATCACCGCAGTGCCAAATATCATCACGTAAATAAGTCTCTTTTGCACTTCTGTGTTTCGGGATGGGGGCACTGTAGCTAGTAAAATTACCGGGTATAAGAGACGGGACGTAAGGCAGTGCAAGACGGGAAATAATGACTACTAACTGTTATTAATTTCCTGCAATATTGCAGTTGCTATGGTCACTTACCACCAGGTCAGCGAACTGACTGTCCTGTTTAATGATACAAAAAAAATGTGAAGAAAAAGTTGTGCAAGTAATCGGAAAATCTATACTAGGCCCGCGCGAACGACTACAATCTAATCACTCTTTTGGGTAAGTACACCGTATTTCCCGTCCAAAATGAGCACTTGCAGCTGTAAACGTATGGTATCAAAAAGAAGCGAGTAACAAGAATCGATTACAATCAAGAATGAATGAAATCCAGAAACAAGATACGTATTTTGGAAACCAATCGATTTCAAATTATCGCTTTCGTGTGCATTCACGTATGGACAGTTACAGGCATTTTATTACTAGCTGTTCCCCGTGGTATAACCCACGGTATAAGTAGACAAATGACAAAATCGTACTTTGAGACTCTTGAACCTTGATGATATTAAATAACATTAGTTTTGGTTAAATATATTTAATGTTAAGTTTTGGTTAACTCAATATGACTTTGGTAATCTGATTACTCATATGTGGAGATTTGTAATTAGTACTGTACTCTTATCCTATTGTTAAACTAATATAGTGTCTTTTAAAACTGTAAACTTCCAAAAATAATAAATAAGGTGTTTCCCATAGTAAAACGTAGCCCATGTGTTTATACAGGCTGTCAGCTAACTACTTAAATCGCTTGGGTTCTGCATTGGTTTAGTATCCTGAAATAAAAAGGGTTTTCTTAAATAAAAGTAGCCCTTAGTTTTTGCCTATTACACTAGCTATCATTTCTAACGTTTCTTTATTAACCTGACTTAACGAAGTGATTTACGGTTATGTTCTATACTGCGGGGAAACATCTTTCATTGCGGGTAACAGCTAGTCTAAAATATTGTTGTAAGCTATTGTTTGTAATATCGTGATGTCATTCGCGATCATTACCAGAATAGCACCCCAGTCCGAACAGCGCCTAGTTGCCAACTCGGTCGAACTTAATCTTGGAGCATACACCAGATAAAACTTGGTGCAGCGGCGTCCTGAATTCGTTTCTACTCCGACACTGTTAATTTCATTGTTGCAACAGTGAGAGTTTCAATTCGAGTGTTTTGTGAGTTGTCTTTCGTGCACTCGTTGCATGCTGTAAGCACCGCTCGGAAACTTTAATAGCGATTTAGTGCGGTCTTGCTTTTCATGTTTGCGCAATAATTAATTTTCACCGTAAAAGCAGCAGAGATATTTATTAAATAACTTGTACTGTTATTCAAAGGTTTTGACTAAAATGTAATCCTTTTTAGGGTTCCGTAGCCAAATGACAAAAAACAGAACCCTTATAGATTCGTCAAGTCTGTCTGTCTGTCTGTCCGTCCGTCTGAATAATATAACCCCTTTTTTCTCCGACTCTATAAGCACTACACTATTGAAACTTCGTACGTATATATTCTGTGAACCGCTATTAGTTTTAGTAAGAAACTTGAAAAAATATCAATATATTTTGGGATTCCTCATACATTGAACTCAAATATTTTTTTTCATCGTAGGCCCACATTTAGGGTATCAATGTGTAGATCTTAAAAAATGGTATTGAAATTTCTAACATATTTTTTTGCGCTTCCAAAGTTGAAAAAAGTATGTCCTCCCCATCTAGTTTCTAAACTATGGAGTTGATAAAATCGAAAAAAATATGATGTACATGACTACAAAATCTAACAACGAAATTTAGTTTGAACGATTTCTGGTGTGTAGTTTTTTTTATACGTCATAAACGGTGGAACCACTATTTTTTCATGTTAAAATTTTAGTAGTTGCCTAAGTAGATAAAAATAATTTTATTTAATGTTACTTGCTGCTGCGGAACCCTACACGTGCGAGTCCGACTCGCGCTTGGCCAATTTTTTTATGCTCATAGCACTAATTCCCAAAATAACAATGTGGTCGATATTGGACTTCTAAAATACTTAACTTTGAGTTTAGATTGGAGGAGAACCCTTAAGCTTTCGGGACCAAAACTAACTTCCGAAGAAACCTCTGGTAATCATCTACGTCCAATCGTACATGGCATGGTGATTATTATAGAATACCTTATTCCTTTAGTGGAACAGCCCTTAATATGTGGTTTTAAGGACTGAAGAGAAATATCCAAACAATTGCAAGACATTATCATTATAAGCTTCCATTTCAGCTTACATTTGGCATAAAATAAATAAAACACCATAATTTTTCGTTTTGCTAACAATATTTATGTAAAACCATATATTTGCATCGTCACTGAAACTCAATTGTCTTACAATTTCCTTAATTTACGTACACAAGTTATCACAACAACCTACTTCATTATACCAAATGAATTAAGAATCTACTTACTTAATATTGTTCCCATTACATCTTCATATATTTTCGACTGAGCCACTCGCTAGACTTTTATTCTTATCCCAAGCAATTTACGGTTCAAAATCGCAAAACTTCTTGTGGAAGTGGGCAAAAAGTAACAGGAAAACAGGGAGCAGTGGAAATGTCAGCCAAGTTCTGCTAATCCGTCTAATCTAAAAATCTCGAGTTCATGATGCTTAAATCGATCGAAGCTCCGATTATGGCCAGCAAATCTATTTTAATAGAAAACGCAGTGAAAACAAGCGATCCCTTCCTGATTGAGACTGAAAGTTAACGCTGCTTCTTACAAACTTAAATTGATTCTTCAACACTGATGTGTTTTATAAAGTGTGGAAGCGATGTTAAGTCCTTACTTTACAACATACTTGGAATCTTAACAAGTTGCAAGTGAGCTTGCAGAAATAATGCATTGACACAGACTTGGTGTATCTTCACTTAAATACAGTTAAGTCTCTAGAGATGACATGGTTTTAGTTCTTCCTTTAAACATATTACAATATAACTGTCTGCTAAACTACATTTTGGTTAGCGATTCGTTACTTATTTTTTTACTCCGCTGACTCATCGATCCAAAGTGAGTTTTGGTTTTCAAAACAAGATGTGCTAGTTTATCAACGGTGGAGTAGGAAAAGACCAAAAGCTTGCCTGGTTCGGTACTTAATAGCGGGTTGCCAGTCGTATTTGTTTTTGATACATCACGGGGTAAGCTTAAAGTAAACAGCCTTGAACGTCCAACTGCAAGGTCCTTTCGATATAGCATGACTATGTAGAGATTGAGAAGTTACCACCAAAGATTCAATGCGGATTGAAGGATATTAACTGCCATCCCGAGGTGGAAAACTAGGCCAACCATTTGGGGCGCCTTGCAAAGCACGGAAGGAACATTTTAGGTCACCCATGAACAACTATTTTTATAATTGAAGAAAAAAAAAACAATTGATTGACCGTAAAACAAATACAAATTTTACACAAAAATTAGTCGCAGAGAAAAACAAATAAACAACAATTTTAAACAATACAAGCAAACAGAACAGTAGACTTATAAAAAGAGAAAAAAAGATAAATAGATACGCTTAAAGGTCCCTCCTAAGCGTAAACTTTTGCACAGCTAAGCACTGCAGCAGCACTAATATTCTTGCGGGACCAGAAATTGCTCGACATGCTAATCGTAATGACAACGAATCTTCAAAAACAATATGAAACAGTCCACAGCTGAACATAGGCCTCCCGAATTCGGCGCCACACATCCCGGGCCCTCTCATCCAGTTCCCACAAGCGTTCGTCGCAAGTCTTTGGTCTGTTGGGTCGAAAACGTGAAACATATCCATGTAGGTTAAATTTTCATTTACGCTGGAATGATTCCGAATGTAATAACCCATATTACTGACCACGTCCGTAACACTGAGATGCTAAGATCCGAGTCTTTCACTACACCCGAAAACGGTAGGATCATCCACTGGAGGATTGTCCACAACACAATGGAACTTATCGGCTATTACATGGCCGAGTGTTTGCTGTCGAGACACCTACGCAAATATAGAAAAGCCCACCTCTCTAATCGGATTTCTTCATACCGATCAAATGGGCCGTTTGAGGACGGATTCGGACACCTGCTAAATAATTTCGAGAAAGGGCTACTAAGATATTTATAAATAGACTGGATGAGCTTCGCTGGCTTAATAGTGTGCACACCACGTACCAATATGTTTTCGAATTTTCAAATTATATGTAGGTACTTATCCGACGCTCTTACGATGAAGCGTCGGATAACGTACATATAAATCACAAATTTTAAAATACATTGGTATGGCCAGGATTTGAACCTGCACCCTCCAGATAAGAAGGCAACAGTCCACACCAATGAGACACCGACGCTCTATTTGATGGATAAGTCTTCATAATACCGATGTAACAACCGATACCGCAGTTTCGGTAATTATTCCCTTAGTTTAACTCACCGTAGTTTTCAATAACCTATATAAAAGGAAAACTGACCCGTTTGAAAAATGGCCTACCTGATTCTTCAAAAGTTTCATCTCGAAACTTGCCCAGGCGGTAAGCAAACACACGTGAACATCGCTCCATCTCACCGCGTTTTAAAATATACCCGGCTCGATACCGCCGTGCCTGAGCCAAGTTTTGAGATGAATAATCTGAGAGCAAACATCCATACAAATATGATAAATGCGAAAGTTACTCTGTCTGTATGTTTGTTACGCTTTCATGCCTCCGCCTGAACGGATTTTAATGAAATTTGGTAAAGTGATAGATCATGATCTGAGGACGGATATAGCTTACTCTTTGTCGAATTCTAACACCCACTTCTAAAAGGGGAGTAGAAGTTTGTATGGAGAATTCCGCAATTTTTATTAAACCAAAATTAGTATGCGGTATTGGTAAAATTAAAATTGGTATTGTGACCATTCTAAAAAAATCTTGCATCTTATTTTTTTCGGTAATCGTACTTTTCGCAGATTACATGGTAGGAAGCTAAAAACGATAAAAGGACGTATAATTTTCTTATAGCCGCGTAAAACAATATTCTGATTCGTAACAGGAAAGAGGAACAGTGTTACTCAAATTAAACGCGAGCGAAGCCGCGGCAAAAGCTAGTAGCTTCATAAATATGCAACCTGGCGCATATAGGCGTTTGTGAGTCACATCTTGAGATATCACGCCCATAGAGTTTACGAGAGGTAAGCATTTTTGCGAATTTTTCTGCATAATATATTTGTTTTCGCTTTAAATATTCTGGGGGCCAAAGAGAATACAGTTGTAGGCTCTGTGGTTAGGTAACTATACGCTTATTCGAAATATGTGTATGTGTGCTGACGCTGCATTTGGAACACTTTCGATTGTTTTGTGAACATACATATCACGAATTTGTACTTTTTACATCATTGCTTCGGGTCACTGAGATGTACGCTGGCCCGTTAGACCACGTTTTAAAACTAATTTCAGGCTTCAGGCCATAATATTCTAAGTATACAAATAACTTTAAATGATATTAGTAAGTGTAGCGTCGGTGCTCAACGTGTGGGCTATTGCCCTCCTACTGGGAGTGCTGAGGTTCAAATCCCACCACACCAATTTTTTTCGATTTTTGAAAATATATGTACGTTATCCGACGCTCTTACGGTGAGGGAAAAACATCATTCATTTAACGAATAGAGTCCAAAACGTACATGTCGCGAGAAACAAGTTCCAGCGGAGCCCTTTTATTGATGTCGTTCCCCAGGGCTCAGTATTGGGACCTTTATATTTTTAATTTATATAAATGATCTACCTTATTATACTCAAACCTATGTGAAACTGTATATTTGCTGATGATACATCTCTTATATTTAACGTGGATAGACAAAAAGAAACTTTTGACGATGTAAATACTACACTTTCTCAGTATTACATTGTTTACGACCAATAATTTACTTCTTAACTCTAAGAAGACCAAATGTATTAAGTTCACAATGCCTAATGTAAGGCAGGTAGATACTTTCATCACTTGGATGAAGGACCCATGGAAGTAAAAATTTCAACCGTTTTCCTGGGTATAAAATTAGACGCAACATTGCAGTGGGTCCCCATATTGCGGCTTTGGCAGGAAGGCTTAGTTCCGCTGCATATGCTGCTAAGGAAATAAGAAGTCTGACTGATATTGAGACTGCAAGACTTGTGTATTTTAGCTATTTTCACAGCGTGATGTCTTATGTCTACTTTGTGGGGTCTTGCTGCTGATCTACAAACAATTGTATTGCAGAAAAGATCCATCCGTGCCATATACGGCCTTAAATCACGTGACTCACTAAGAATTATTTAAACAAATAAATATTTTAACATACCGTCTCAGTACATTCTAGACTGCGTCATCTATGTACACAAAAATTTACATGTATTTTCAAAAAAGTCAGATAATCATTTTGAACACTAGGAACAAACACAAACTTGCCGTTCAAATCTTAGATTGCATAAGGTTGGAACTCATTTGTGATTAAGCATTAAAATATTTAATAAGCTAACCACAAAATGTAATTGATTTACCCCTGCATAAGTTTAATCTTATGTAAAGTCTATTTTAATAAAAAAAAGCTTACTATAGTGTTGAAGATTAATAAATGATAAAAACTCATGGACATTGTTGATTTCCACGCCTGCACTACTTTTGTTTTTTTTGTTGTCGTCTATTTAAATTTATATAATACTTAACTGCTTAATAGTACTTTGTAGATATTATATTTTTACCAATACATAATACATAAAAATGAAAATAATTTGCTTTATATAATATTTTGATTACAAATGAATCTGTATTCAACAATTTTTTTTGAAAAGAGTAACTACTGAGTTTCTTGCTGGTTTCTTCTCAGTGGAAAACTACCTCCCGAACCAGTGGTAGCTTCATTGACATTCATAAGTGTTCTTTAAGACCTAAACTGAATAAACACTTTTCATTTTCATTTTCATTTTCATCATGAGGATATCTGCGCACGCCTGCGAAGAGATTCAAAGGTTGTGCGTGAAGTCGGCCAATTCGGAGAACTAAGACCTATACACCCTTTACGGGTAGGCTCGTGCCCCGCGTTGGGGACGTTTAATGAGCTAATGATGAAGTCATGACACAAATTTATTCAAGTATTTGAAGCTCCGGGCACACGAGCTTATGCTTGGACCCAGTGCCAGTTTAAATGGGTGAAATAATTGAATATTCTTTGTAAATAACAATCTAGTTGAGTTTTATTACTCTCGGTAGAGTTTTATCTTGTTGCAGTTGCAACAAAGACGCCAGGGTTACGAGCAGAGTCGTAATAAATTTAAAACCCTTGTCGTTCGGAAAGTCCTTCTATTTAACTATCGACTAATTCTAGAACACTTCGCGGGCCACTAAACTGGGAATAACATAGTCTGATCATATCGAAGTGTATGACATTGATTTCGCAGATAAAATTCTGTTGTCCAGGTAGTGACGTTTTTTTTAATCATCTTTAGGCAGACATTTGACCGCCACTACCGCTGCGATGGATCATGTCTGCCTAGAAACAGCCTATTCACTCTTCCCTTGAAGACGGCCTGGCTGTAATGATCGGGGAACACATAAGGAGGCAAAGAGTTCCATTCCTTTGCGGTGCGCATTAGGAACGAGACACCATAGCGGGCTGTGCGGATAAATGGAATGTCTACCACGTACGGATGGAACGCTCACCTGCGTCTTGTATCCTGATGGTGAAAAGGGGCTGGTGGAATTAACTCGTGTAATTACATCGCACACTCACCGCGTGCACAAAGATTATTAGTAGGGTATGCGAAGTGAGTGAAACTAGTCGCAAATGCAATAAATAATTTACATTTTCTCAAATTGAGTACTGTTGATGACAGCAGATCGCTTATGGTTTCAAATCTGGAGAAGAAAATGGACGAATAGGTGGGAATTATTTAATATGTGGTCGTTTTCCGTTGTCTGGGCACACAGGGTATGTGCTGCTTAACCGCTGTTCTACATATTGAAAAGAGTACATGATGAAATGATTGGTGACGGGTAGCAGATGGATGTCAACTTCCAGGGTTCGGTCTGCGTGGAAATGGTAAGGGGAGGCATTCGTTCAACAGTGGACATTGTAGACTGTAATGATGATAATGATGATGAACTACACGAGTTCCTTGCCGGAGTGTCCTCTTTCGATATCATCATTCGGAACGAAAATCAATTTTCCAATGTTTATAACACCTGCATAAAAATCTTAGGATCACGATGTTTTTCATGTTAACAAACTTTAACGTTGAATGCTAAAAAAGCTATAAGTCTACCCATTTAACAATTCTCCTCAGTAAAGGCTGAAAAATCTATACTATATTTGAAATATGTAGAAAAAAAACACATTCAAATGTACTTCAACAAACCAACATACTAGAACATGAGCTAATATATAGTTTGGGAGGTCGTAAACTCTCTAATAGTAATGTTTAACTAAGAAGTCCCGAGGCGGAGATTTGGTGGAAATCAAATAAAACTTTAAAGGTCGGGTCCTACTATTTGTGAGGCCAATTATTACTGGAAACTTACCTTTTATTATTATCAGGAAACATTAAACGAAAAATACTTCCAACTTTATTCAAAATTCATTACTTAATTTAGGTCTATACAGAGCACTTATGATGTCAAATATATTCTACCATTTATCAGGACTGTAATTCTCGTATTTAAAAAGAAAGAATCGAGCGAGAATCTCAGGAGTCGGTTTTTACTCTTTTCACAAAATTATATTGTTGAGAATGAAAATAGGCTTTTGACACACTTGTTGGCAAGACTCCGTCCGTGTTATTTTATTATACGTCCATGTACATAACACACAACAACTGCAAAAAATCAACAAAATACTAAACATAGACAAAATAACACCAAGTACACAAAATAAGTAAATTTTTTATCATACATAACTAACACCAAACCATGGTGAAGGAAACATTGTGAGGCAGGTTTCCTCACGCCTACGAAAAGATTCAAAGGTTGTGCGTGGAGTCGGACAATCCGCACTGGGCCCGCGTGGATGACTAAGGCCTATACCCCCTTTACGGGTAGGCTCGTGCCCCTCGGTGGGGACGTTTAATGAGCTGATGTAAACTAACACCAGAAAAAATAGCTTAATATGACAATCATGTTTGTGTTGTAGGGTACTATTAAGTCGTACTCAATCTTGTGCTTACAAATAGTACCTAACAAGTTTCTAATTGTCAGTACTAAAAGTACACGTCAAAATAAAGGACAATGTATTCATCATCATCAGCTCATTAAACGTCCCCACCGGCACGAGCCTATCCGTGGCGGCCTTAATCGTCCACGCGGACCCAGTGCGGGTTGGACGACTATTAATTATAATTTATTGTGTGAAGCATATTGGCTGATGTCATAGGTTCCGGATCGACGGTAATTTTATTCATCAAATACGGTTATTGTTCCAGTTTAATATCGTACAGTCTTTAGGGATTTGTTTGTTATCTGAATGGGGTATTTAAATATAGTTTTATATAGTTACAGAGTTTATAATTACTTTATATGCTGTGGGTAAGTTTCCAGATGAGAAAGCGGAGGACCGGGATATCTGGCGCAAAATGGGGGAGGCCCATGTCCAGCAGTGGACTGCGATAGGTTGAATAGAAGAAGATTTC
Source organism: Leucinodes orbonalis (assembly GCA_019425675.1). Taxonomy (NCBI): domain Eukaryota; kingdom Metazoa; phylum Arthropoda; class Insecta; order Lepidoptera; family Crambidae; genus Leucinodes; species Leucinodes orbonalis. Next base: position 115,025 of record PQWD01012481.1, on the reverse strand, counting down.
TAGTTAAATACAACAAATATGGTACGTTTATAGATTTAAGGGCATGGCAAGTAGGAATAATAAATAAATAATAAATATCCACTTACATTCACAAAGCGCCATCTAGCCCCAAGTTAAGCTTGAAGCCTTTATTGTGGGTACTAAAGAACGGATAGACATACTTATATACATATTTTTTTATAAATACATACATATTATACATAGAAAACACCCAGACCACTACAAACAGACATGTTCATGCACACAAATGTTTATACTGCCCGGGGATCGAACCCGGAACCCTTGGTGTTGCAGTCGACGTCTCAACCGCTACACCAAATGGGTCATCAAAAAGAATGGCGGAAAATTATGAGTATTAATAGTGTTCGAATACTTTTGTAATGTTTTCTAATATGTATGAATGTATATATTTTTACCAAATATAATACATTTAACGGTCTTTGTTTTTTTTACAAAATACTTAATGAAGTTTTGGTATTTCTTATTTAATACGTACCTTTTTTGTTTTACATAATCCATATTTTACACTCAGAAATATTCTGAATCCATTATTATACCAAAGTCTAATCTAGCAGTTGTATCTGCTAGATTAGACATTGGATATTGTTATAGAATTAGAAGCAACGATGCTATGAAAACAGAGTAAATGTTTTTTCGAACTGACTACTGCTGTCGGCCGCAGATGGCCTTTACAGCTTCACGGGCAATTGGCGAGCGCAGATGGCTCTCAGCTTTAAAATTTACATAACGAGCCTCATCACAAAAACGTGCACCAAAATTCTGCTAACCTACAAACATCTATCAGCATCCTCACACGTAAGGCGAACATAGAAACCCACATGCTGAATGCAAATTCCTTTCACTTAGTAAAGAGTAATAGCTCAGATAAGTAGCCTCTGACTTAGCACATTTACTGGTCCGATAATGCCCCCAAACGATGTTTCCGCATCATCCACTGCAACTTGACCTCTTGCAGACGTTTAAACCTTCCTTGTAACATCAACTTTGAAAGCAAACGAGGGGCGGGGGGTCTTGTGATATTGGGCGGGTTGTGAGAGATCGCAGAAATTATGGTGGGGCATTTGTCAAAGTCCTCGCTGCACTGATCGTAACATATATAGTATGGTGCACTGGAATAATGTGTAATTCATGTATTAGGGGAAATTTTGCTAGCTTTAGTTAGTTAGTTTATTGGGTTCGTATTACCATATTGGAAATGTTTTATATGTTTCGAACACATATGGAAATTATTTTTATTAGCACTTCCATGAGTGACCTTAATGAATTATTTTATCATTGTACATTTGACTAGTTAATTATGGATGCAAACTGGCAGTGTTGTATTGGTTACTAAGCAAATAATAAATGAATGATTCGAAATCAGAACTAGGAAGTACTTTATTCATAGTAAGATCATCTTTCTACCTCGCAGATCATAAAAGAAGAAGTATATTTTACCTAAGATTGCTGTGAGTAAATATACATACGATTCCAAAATTGTTTTTTTTTTGATAACATTTTAAGTAGCATCAACCCTTGATTTAAAGTTTCATTTATAATCTTTAAACTTCTTTTTAATAAAAAAAAATACATTGATGTAATCTAAGGATTGGCTATGGATCAGAAAAAGAAGTAAAATAGTAAATCTATAATCACCTTTACTTAGCTTATACGGTGTAACTATGACAAAGTGCAGGGTTGACAATTCCAAGTCCTAACTCTTAACAAAGTTCAAACTTTAGAACTTACAAGACGAAATTGAAACAAACTTGAGTCGGATTCACGTCAACTGCACAATTTACAACGACTCAGAACAATCGGTGTTCATTGCACACTGGAATTTTTATTGTCGTTTCTTTAACTTTTATAGTCGGGTATACAAAACTTCGTCACAGAATCCCCATTGCAAAGCTGTCTTGTCTTTACGAGCTGATTGTGATCTTGACGAGCCATGTGTTGTGATGGTCAAGTAACATGCGTAGGCTTAAGTAATTATTTTATCATTGTACATTTGAATAGCTAATTACTGACGCAAACTGGAAGTGTTGTATTGGCTACTAAACAAATACGACGACCCATTTGGTTGCGGTTGAGACGTCGGCTGCAACACCAAGGGTTCCAGCTTCGAACCTTGGGCATTACCCACATATATGTGCATGAATACGTCTGTTTTTGTAATGGTCTTGGTGTTTCTACGTATAATATGTATGTGTTTGCAAAAACCGGTATATAAGTATATTTATCTGTTGTTCGGGACTAGATGTCGCTGTGTAAAAAATTTATTCGCCACTCTAACCAATGTTCGTTGAAGCAGAGGAGTTGTAAAGTGGAGACTTCACGCATAACCTTAAATCTTTTCGCAGGTGTGCGCAGGTTTTCTCACGATGTTTTCCTTCACCGTAGGAGTAGTTCAGAGTAGTATAAACGAACATATAATTTCGAAAAACCGGAAAGTCATTGGTACATAGCGTGAATAGAACCTGCAAACTCTAGATGGGAAGGCAACAGTCCACACCAATGAGCCACTGACGCTCAGATTTGCGATGAACTATTGAAAAATATGAGCATCGGTGGCTCAATGGTGTGGACTGTCGCCACTTACCAATGTGTTTTCGAATTTCCGAAAATATATGTACGTTATCCGACGCTCTTACGGAGAAGGAAAATATCGTGAGGAAACCCGCGGTACGCCTGCGAAGCGATTCAAAGGTTGTGCGTGAAGTCGTCCAACCCGTACTTGGCCCGCGTGGACAACTAAGGCCTAATCATCCGATACGGTAGGCTCGTGCCTCTCGGTGGGGACGTTTTATAAGCTGATGATGATTGAAAATGTTACGAAGTGAACAGGACGTTCAGGACGCTCACCTGATAGTAAGTGACCATGATAGAGCGGCATTGAAGGAAACCAACAACTGATAAACAGTTATTATTTTGCATCAATCCTGCACTGCACCCGTCACCCGAGACAACAAATGTTGGGTCTCTTATACCCGGTAATTACACTGCCGGTATTAAACATAAATATTTATTTTAGCTGACACCCTTACATTTAAACATTGCTCAATCCGTGTAGCCAAGAAAGAAACATCACGGAAAGCAAGGAATGGCGCAAAATAAACGACTTGGGACAAAAAGTGGCAAAAAGCACTCTCATTAACGATTCCCGTCGCGTGCCGCCTTTCTTGCGGAATCGCACAAATTGCGTTTGTATCTCCCAGTAATGATAATGTTAAACACTACGCTAAGGTATACGGAACAGCATGGTGGTTTTTAATTATGCTCTCTGTTAACGCCATGTTAAATTAGTAAAAATCTTGTGGCAATTATTATTATGTAAAATAATCAGAAACATAATTGGATTTTTTTATTGAACGTTTTTTATCAAGACTTTATAATATAGTTCTGTTTTTAATTTAAATGTGTCTTAACTTTGTCTTTGGCCGGCAACGAATTTTGTAGCTCCTTTGGTGTTGCAAATGTCCATGGGCGGCAATATTCACTTTCCATCAGGTGATCTGTCTGCTCGTTTGCCCCCTATACTATAAAAAAATAACTGTGGCAAATTCTTTTCTTCTTACAGTCGAACATGTGGCGCTACCTCAAGTCTTACCTCTTTAACCACGCTAAAGTTATGCAAACATAAATGTTATTAGGCATTGAAACTGGATACGTTAAGTGCAAGTACGTATACTTTCGGGTTTATTAGAATATTCGCGACTGTCTCTACTTATCATCTAGTGGGTCTTCTGCTCTCATGCATTGCCGTGTTGTTATAAATATAAATGCCTAATTAGGCAAACATAATTATGTATAATTAGGTATTTATATTTATTTGCATCAACTAGTGTTGCCTAAATAAACCATAACCATCTTAATACCTTCACAAATTAAAATCCAAAATATCTTTGCAGATACTTTTAGTTTTAATCGTGGCTATGCATTTATATAAGCTCCTTATATTATAAGCTTATTTATATTATCTCCTTGAAGTAAGACGTCTGCATCCGCCTCATTGGTTAATATAATAGTTGAAGGTCAAAAAAGGATTTCGAGAAGAGCCAACAAGAAAGTAGATTACTTAATACCTTATTTTGAATATTTTGTGACTTCATCTTAATCCTCAAATCCCTATATTTAATATTAATGTCTACGTTTTCTATATTTCCAACAAAGCAGTGAAATGGGATAGTTCCCACGGCGACGTGGAGAGTAAAAGTGGGTCAGCTGATAAACATCTCCCAGTTGGGGAGTCTAAGATATCGCACGCTGGGGAGAGATCCACAAACGGTCCCATGCGCATTGCATGGATATGCCATGATTACTGCGTCTGGATTGCACCGCATATGTTAGATATTTCTTGCCGTTATATATACTGATATTACACACACATTTTTTATATAATTATTAATGTAATAAATCTACTGACAAACATACAAATCGTAAAAAAGGTGCCCCAGATCGCTGTCCCTAGTTTGTGACATAGTAACCATAAGGCTGGCAACATCCCCGCGTTGTATAGCCAAACTTAAACGTGGCCCAAGGAAGGCACCTACTTGCCTGTCATCTGTATATTCGGTTATACGTTTCACTAAATCCCGATATACATACATATTATTTTATTAAAAAAGTTTTCTATTTCTCTAAAAGATTTGCAAAATCACTTAACACAGTACTTGGACATTGCATTTTTTTTTACTTTTATGTTAATTAAAAGTCTTTCAAAATCGGTCCAGCCATTTCAGAGATTAGGCGGAACAAACACACTTACAACAATTTAAAAATATGTATTTTGGATTATGTACAGGTAGGCTGTTTCTTATACACATTAAATTAGTTATTGCTTATCTAAGACTATATTCATATTTAACCTCTATCATGTTAAAGATTCTTTTTTTTATAAAATAGGGAGGCAAAGGAGCATACGGCTCACCTGATGGAAAGTGTCACCGCCGCCCATGGAGATTTGCAACAGCTGAGGTCACAGGGATGCGTTGCCGGCCCTTTAAAACACCATCATTTCAAAAAGTTAACCAAAGCAAGCTTTTCACAAATGTATTTGTGCGAACATAACACTACTATTAGGTTAAACAATAACAATACCTATCCAAAGTTCATCAATCAAATTGCAGCCGGTTTCGCAAAATGCAAAAGTTAGGCATCCGGGCGCCCAATTTTTTTACATTTTGCGAAAGCGCCAGAAGTGTTGCAACTAAACATGTTCGCGACTTCAAAATGTAAAGGAATGCATTCGAGAGTTTGTGTAACGAGCATCACGTTGCAGTTTATTCTGGTGCAGACGTAACAATGGAATACATCTTTGCCGCTTGTTACATTTTATGTTATTGTTTGAAATTTGAGGCGTAGAGAATTGTAATAAAAAACAGGCAAATATATGTATACCCCTTGTCGAAATGACAACAAGAACATTGTATAATTGGCGCCTTTATTTAACCCTTTTCGGAAAACACATTGCTACCGCGATGTAATTAAGGATAGTGCCATCTAGTGAGCAAATTTGGCACTAAAATTTACATAGAAACAACAGTTTTGACAGCTGACGCCATCTTTTCTGTTAATTATTGAAAATATTTATTTTCCTATTTACAATACAACAATAAATCAATAATATATAATGACAAACACATATTGTGAAAAGTAATTGTAGTAAATATCTTAACAGTTATTTTACGCAGTTTTTATTTGCGCATTGGATTGGATTTAAAAAATATTATAAAGTAAATCTGGTGATTTAACTTCATATTTAAGTTTGCTGATAGAACGAGATATGTGTTTTAATGTGAATTTGATGATTCAGAAAATTCTAGCGATGATAAGAAAACTGCAGAAATTGTTAATAAGCTTAGTCAAAAAGAAATAAAAACTATGTAAGTATATAGTATGACGACCCGTTTGGTATAGCGGTTGGTTTCCGGATCGTTCCCGGGTAGTACAAACATTTATGTGCATGGACATGACTGTCTGTTTGTAATGGTTTGGGTGTTTTCTGTTTACAAAAAGATGTATTTACAAAAAAATATATATTATAAGAATATTTATTCGTTGTTTAGTACCCATAATACAGGCTTCACGCTTAGCTTGGGGCTAGATGGCGCTGTGTGAATGTCAGTGGATATTAATTCATTTATTTTATTTCTAGTTTAGTGTTTTCATACATTAGTGTTTAAAACATTTTGGCTTTGATCCGAGTAACTACGTGACTCTTTAGAAAACATAACAAATTTAATACGTACAATAAATTGTACAAAAGTGTTTAGTCAAGTTACAGTAATGTAAAATGTATTAAAAACTTTAAAACTAAACTATTTCAGCATTAAAAACTGAACATGAAAATCCAAGTGCATGGAAGGGGTAGTATGGTTAAAGCAGTGGATTCTGCTAAGAGCTCTTAATGAAACATTCAAACTTTTCTCATTGTGGTGCCTCGGCCCCACATGCTTGTAAGAATCACTGCTACCTACAGGAATAGGAAAAAGGAAACACTCTAGCGTACCTTCACGTTTGCAAGCCCAAAACACATTTTCCCCAAAATAATAAACTTTGCAGCACTTGGAATAAAGCTCAAAATGGTTTCACTCCGGAAACTGCGGCTGCAAAATCTTGCTTGATATTTACAAACATTTGTGCAGTCGTGATTAAGTGAAGATATTCTTATTTTGTAAAGACTAAGGTTGAATTTTGTGTTCAACCATAAAATTAGCAACTTAAAATTAAATTTGTTAGGGAAATGCTCACCGTCAGAAGGTCGGCAATGTAGCCCGGTGTATTATTTACGGTTTTTCGTAATTCGCTGCAAGTTCCTTTGAGGAGCGTTGTGGATTTCCACTTTGTCAATTTCTTCATGTTTTTACTGACTCCGTTTTCCTTGCAAGTAATGTTAACATTCAATACATAATAATGTGAATTTCAAGTGTTTTTGAAATAATATTGAAAAGCTGTCTCTAAGTTTCCGTGTACCAATTTATTCTGTACAGAATAGAGTGAAACACCAATTCACTTAAATTATGAATAAGTGAACTTCTGAGAAACTTTCGCATGTGAACGGTACACCTGGGCAACTATTATTCATGACCATATGACATCCAGTTTCTAAAACCGGACATAATCGTAAAAACTCTAAAAAGGGCCTATCGCATATACGAACTGTAAAGATCGATTTACAATAGATTTTACAGGTCAAAGTAGTAACAGATTTCTAGGATCCTGAAAAGCCCCTGAATTAGCAATTATAATAATACGAAATTAATAGTGAAATCGTTGACAAAGCTCTAAACACGTGTGTGCCCATGTTGCCCCCTGTCGCCCTCCAGTTCCATAGTCTAGTTCGTAGTCTTGGTAGACTTATGTTTTGCAGTAGTCTTATGAACTAGCAAGGGTCTTCATGGGCTGTATATTGTTGACTCTGTGATGGAATTCGCCACGTATAACGTATACCAGGATAAAAGTTTTGTAATTGTTTTTCCTCTGTGCTATGTGCTTCGGACCCACGTGACTTGTGGGTTACTTGGGTCGGAATTTCCCTTGTCTCTCTCTTCAATCTATCGCAGTTTTCTACTGGACATAGGTCTCCTCCATTTTGTGCCAGATATTCTAGTCCTCCGCATTCCTCATCCAGCTTCCACCAGCGACCTTTCGCAAGTTGTCGGTCCATCGGGCCGAAAATAATAAGGAATTTGAATACAAACCGTTTGGTTGGATTATTAACCTCCGAAAATATTTCCTGGGCGATGAGACCTGACACGATCTTGAAATTGCCAACTCTTTGTACCTAGTGTTACCAGGTATGTCTTACCTTACACTTAACGCCTCAGTTTCACTTCACCGTTAAAAACTGGTGCTCTATAAAATACTCGTAGCTGCACTTAATTTTCCAGCATCTTAATTTGTAAGTCTACTCGGTGTAATTAAGTAGTTTGTCTTAGAGCACAACTTGAAAGTAATTGTTACAAATAACACTCAGGAGGTTTGTTCAGTTTTTTTTATGCATTTTACTAGATCGTGGAAGAACTTAGGAGAATGAATATTGAGGATTCAAATTTTTGTTAATATCATCAGCTTATCCTTAAACTATGTAAAATGGGTTGGTCCCAATGTTGATAATCTGGGGGTATCCGCCTTCTCTTAAAACAGTATTATAATAATATAAGTTATTTCGCCTTTTCTGCTACAAAAATGTTGACGTATGATTAAATAAATCAGTTTTAAGAGATGACGGTCACCCTCCTAAAAAGAAAACTATAATAAAATATAAGACGGGAAGCGTAATATATGTGAGATGTGCTTTTTGAACCCAAAGTCTACTCCACCTGCTTGGTTAACCAGCTGAACAGCAAACGAAGATCCTGCAACTCACAAATTTAAAAACCATTCATTATTTATTTTAATTACGTCCACAGGAAAGATGACTGTCAAAACTGGTTCGGACTGTTATTATCTACTAAGAAGAATTCAACAAGAAACAAGTTCGCATTCAACATTTGAGGGTGTTTGGGTACAAGCCATTGTACAGTAGTGGATATTAAGTAGGCTTATGGACGTATCTACAGGATGAAATCGACAACATTGTAATTTTTTTAAAATAAGATTTTGCTCGAGTTTTGAAGTACATCCCCTAAATATGTAACACACTTTGCGTTTGATCAAAAGATTAAAAATTTGACTTTAAAAACAATAATTTTCAATTAAATACGGGGTGCGGCGGATTTCCGGCGCGCGATGTGGAAGAGGGCGGCGCATGCGCGGTAGGGTGTGCGACACGGGTACGAGCTATAAATTATCGAATTGCCCAATGCAATGAGATTATTTATTTTGTAAAACTTATATGACGAACTTGTATGGTTCCCATAAAAACATTTCATAATCTGATTACAATAATAGGTCGAATCGATATTTATGAAACCCGAGATTAATATAGCTCATGATTAAAGCTGTCGATTTACATTAGTTCAATGGGTAATAATTTATGTCTCAATGGAGCAACGCCTTCTTACTCACATTAAAGGTATGTTTCTGAGAGCACTGACAACTTTGTGCGTAGAAATATGAAAAATTGTTAACAAATAAGACATGTTCACTCATTTGTGAAAATTTGTTGTTTGTGAAATTACCGGGTATAAGAGACCTAGCATCTGTTGTCTCGGGTGACGGGCACAGTGCGGCATTAATGGAGGATAATAACTGTCTATCAGTTGTTGGTCTCCTTTAATGTCGCTCTGTCATGGTCTGGCGTATTACTTACCATCAGGTGAGCGTCCATACCGTCCTGTACACTTATAACATAATTAAACATTACATTAGTGCGGAGGGGAGATACTTTTTCCAGCTTCGTCAACCAAGTGACTCCCGCGCAGACTATTAAATTTATATAAAAAAATAAAACCTAATATCATTTTTAAGACCTTTACACATTGATACTCCACACATGTGGGTAGGTAGTGCTCTTGTGCTTCACTTGGCTCGTCTTGACGGGGGCACTGTAGTGCAAAGTAGTAACCAGGCAAATGGATCTGCTATTTATAAAAATCAAAGTCAAAATCCATTTAATCAGATTAGGCTTACAAAAAGTACTTATGAACGTCAAAAAGAATACAAAAAAAAAATTTGATACTTGGAAAAAAGCGCTTCGGCGTTTTGGCCTGTTATCTTACTATGTTTCCTGAAAATAAAATTGGTTTAGCATAATTTTTCATAGTTAAAACGCGTAAGTAAATGATTTACCAAAAAAAAAGCATTACCTCACGAAAGCACTCCTTAAGCCTAAACTGAGAGGAAATTGCATCATTCTTCCACCGAGAAAAGTTACTTTGAAGTATTCACGGACGGTTAAACGATTTCGTGTTCCTATTTAAAAATTAATTTAACGTGGAATTCAAATATTAAAAATTTGCAGACCATTACGAGTCATTCATATTACGAAGTCAACTAATCTGTTTTAAGAGTTGATTTATATTAGTCCTTACTTTTATAGTAATCAAAGTAAATTGATAACCCTAAAATTGTTATTAAATAGTATCTTTAAGTGAATTTCCACTTACATTTTCACTTATGATGATCCATCTAGTGTAATGGTTGAGACGTCGGCTATACCGTGTTCGATCCCCGGGCAGTACAAACATTTGTGTGCATGAACATGTCAGTTTGTACTGGTCTGGTTGTTTTCTTTGTATAATATGTATGTATTTACAAAAAAAGGATATAACTATGTTTATCCGTTGTTTAGTATCTATATTACAGGCTAATGCTTAGTTTTGAGCTAGATGGTGCTGTGTGAATGTTTTTTTTTTAAGTTCAATAAAATAAAAATCTTTATGTAGAGTTTTGACGACTACCCTCCTTAGATTGTTCCTGGGACTGACGGTATGACGTGCCCTCTGAAGCATGAAATAATTATTCTTTAGATATCAAGTGATTTAGGCTTCAATGTCTTTAAAACTAGGAAACTTTTGTGATAATCTTAACATATTCAAAATGGCGCCGCCACCGTAACGCTGTTTTGCAAAGTTGGCAACTCAGTGATTATGATATATACCTAACCCCATGAATATCTTGTTCAGAAATTATTTCATACTAATTAACGTTTTCATAATTTTCGCCCAAACAACGCGGTGGGAGACACGACCTTGCCTTAACCCGAACTTTCCCAATTTATAAAACTAAGTTATACACAAAATTAAATAACGTTATATCGACTTGAACTTTAGCAATAATTTCTTAGGCGTTCCCAACTTGGCGTCGCTTGCTGTAATTAATAGGATTCGGTTTTGATTAAGCAAATAAATGATTCCGTTACCATTGCGAACGTTCGAGTTTGGACTTTTGCTTGGCGCAATCAAAATGTTTTGTGGAACTTTAAATGGGTGCGGTGCACACTGGTGTGACAAGTGACAGCTGCCAATCTTAAAACTAAAAAAAAACTCAAATAAAACAATTCAAGTACTCTAACCAGCAATTTTTCTACCGTTGAATATGTTTTCTACATCCTACTGAATTGTATTCCATATTCTACCAGCATTGTTTCTAATTCCAGATTCAAACGGAAGCCTATTCAACTTTCGATCAGGAATAATAAAATAGGTAGAAGGTGGAAAATAATTCACATGTAGAAAAATTGCTGATTCAATGTTTAAGTACCCAAAATTACAAATGCTTACAAGTAGGGGTTCTTATTTCGTAAAGAAACATTTATTATTTAGGTATAAATTTTAGAATGTTCTGGAACTTTACATTTTCTTTATATTTATTTTTTAATCCGCCTCCGTAATTTGAAAGGTCGTGCTACGTTACTCGGAAATATATATATAAGTATGCGCGCTTTTTAAAATCTTGTAAACCTTAACACTATTCAGTAAGATAATTTTAATGCCATCTCAGCATATTTTTATTTTCTTCATCCCTTATATATGAGATGAATGAAGTTACCTACCCTTAATAATTATTATTCATATATGTTTTATTAAAACACCTTTAAAAGTGATGAACGGACAGCCACACAGAAATAAAAATATTGTAATGTTCTGCCATGGCTTATTAAGGATATAACATTAAGCTCTAACAGAGTAAAATAGTCTTGGCTCAGTGGTGTGGACTGTTGCCTTCCTACCGGGAGGGCTGAGGTTCAAATCCCGACACGTACCAATGTATTTTCGAATTTTCGAAAATATATGTACGTTATCCGACGCTTTTACGGTGAAGGAAAATATCGTGAGGAAACCTTCATGCACAAAGCGAAGAGATTCGAAGGTTGTGTGTGAAGTCGTCCAATCCGCACTGGGCCCGCGTGGACAACTAAGGCCTAATCACCCTATACGGGTAGGCTCGTGCCCCTCGGTGGGGACGTTTGATGAGCTGATGATGATGAGTAAAATAGGCAATGTGAAGTCGTAGCAAGTAAACAATTTATATCTCAAGTGTGCCCCGGGTCTGAGCCAAAGCGCCGTCGGCGATCACGATTTTTAACCGGCCGGCGAAGTTTATTTTACAGATTTCGCTGTTTTCATTCCATCTCCATGGGAATCAAAGACGTTCCGGGGAAAACACATAAAATTTTCCCGTCACGTTGATGCGAAGTGTTTTAATTGGATTGCAAAGACTGAAAAACAGTTGAAGATCGTTATAGTATAAATATTTTTTAGAACGTACTTTCTTGATTTTAAAATTGGGTATTTGACATTACTAATCGTTGACGCACTTTTTATGAACTATCAAAAAGGAACGCTTCCATATATTTTGTACGAGATTTTTGATATGTGACGTCATTGTTCACACTCATCAATTGACCTCATATTTATTGGTTTCAGTGTATTTAAAAATACAATATTGCAAAAAAACAAAAGTGACCAATGAAACGACATATAAAATAAGGTGAGCCTCTATATAAGGTTTGGTATTTTATTGCGGATGGTGGAAAATATCGAATTAAATATTTTGTAAAATAATATATATATATTTAGGTAAAGCTATATATTTCATTTAGTGATGTAAACAAGTGTCGTAGATATACCTTACATACTATTATACCCCGTCATTTTACTAGCTACAGTGCCCTCATCACGAAACACAGAAGTGCAAAACACTCCTTTTTCACGGGATGATATCTGGCACTGAGGTGGTACAGACGACTCAGTACCAAGTCTACCTAGTCCAGCACTGCAATACATTGAACTTGCCTATATATCTTTAAACTCTCTAAGATCCAAAAGTCCATGTTTTCTCTCTATATATATTTGACATTTTCATTTTAAAAGAGATGTTCAATGGTATCCATAAAGAAAATTCAAAAAAGTCATCAAAATTTTCCTTACACATAACTAAAAGTTTGTCTATACCCTCCCTCGGAAATCGTTTTCTGCTCATCTTCCGTAATTATAGGCAGGCCTCTCTCGTGTCCTCCGAGACGGGATAACAATTTTACTCATTACGGCCTATGTTCATCGGCTCCCCACCGCTGAGACTTGCTCGCTTATCGTAATTAACTGTGAAGATGGTACGTTATTGAATTAGAGTGCAATTTGATGAGATTTCTCTTCGGCCATTAACGATGGTTGGTTTTTTTTGTTTCCCTCTCTTTGAATTATTGCAATCCATTGCTGGACAGTCTGCTGACATTGGTGCCCCCCGTCATCTATCCATCGAGTAACGTCTGTCTTACTAAACACATGGCTCCAAGTTCGATTGTCAGGCAGTTTTTAGTTTTTTTTTCTTCTCTTCACGTCAGAACTGCTTCCCGTCTTATCTGTGCAAAACATAGAACAGCGTATTTCGTGGTTTTTCGGTACGCTGCCACGAATGCTGGAACAACATTCCCCACCAATTCGAGCATGCCCAGTTTCCGGATCCTTCAAAACTAAATACAAACTTCATTTATTTAAATTGCAAAACTCAAAAAATTAGGCGGGAATGGGTTCATAATTTAAATATTATTATGTATTTGTTTCAAGTTATTATATATTTTATAATCTATCCATATGAGTATTATGTTCGTATATAAATTGTTTTTATGTACCTGTCTTTTTTTATAGCTGTAGACCATTGTGTTGGTGAACGCGGCTTAGTGGCTCCTCTTACCTCATCAACGGTGTCTACGGAAGACCAGCGTCAGGACATCCTGTGGTTGTTCTGACTACGCTGAGTAGGCTTCCATTCAGTGCAATTGCATAAATTTAAAATTGTTGTTTTTAATTTTGTTTAACAATGAATGTTGTAATTGTTTTCTGAATAAATTTAACTTTACAAAAAAATGTGTGCATACATATATTATCTGTTGATATTGGTCTGGATGTTTCTATATTATATGTTTAAATTTAAAAAAGGAAATAAATATGTTTATTCGTTTGTATTAGCTTCTCGATTAAATTAGGGCTTAATGGCGGTATAAATGCTGGTGAATATTTATTGTTATTTTATTTTCGACGACCCATTTGGTTTAATTATTGATACGTCGGCTACGACACCAACCAGCCACCAAGGTTTCGGGTTAGGTTCTCGAGCAGTACAAATATATGTGTGTATGGACATATTTGTTTGTATTGGTGTTTCTATAAATAATATTTATCATCATCATCATCATCAGCTCATTACTCGTCCCCACCGAGGGGCACAAGCCTACCGTATAGGGTATTAGGCTTAGTCTTCCACGCGGGCCCAGTGCGGATTGGACGACTTCACACACAACCTTCGAATCTCTTCGCAAGCGTGCATGAAGGTTTCCTCACGATGTTTTCCTCAACCGTAAGAGCGTCGGATAACGTACATATATTGAAATTGAAAATACATTGGTACGTGTCGGGATCCGAACCTCAGCCCTCCCGGTAGGAAGGCGACAGTTCGCACCACTGAGCCACCGACGCTCAATAAATAATATTTATATTTTTAATAAAAGTAAATCAATATGTTTATTTGTTGCTAAGTACACAAAGTATGAGTCTAAGTTTCTGGATTGAATAGCGGCTTGATTGTGGTGTGAATGGTAGTATATATATTTAAATAGTATACTTTGTCAGACATCACTGTACTGTTCTTGTGATTTCTCCTTTTTGCTTTATCTAAGCCGTATAGTCTGAAGTTCAACTAGTTCATCCTGACGATACTGTTTACTAAAGGTTGGTGGACCATGATTAAGTTGGCTTGCACACCAAAATGTAAAGACTGGTATCTCTTAAAATATTCTATGTTTGTAATATATTTTACAAACACTACTCTGAGTCGTGTTTTTATTGCGTATTATTGACAGGAAAATGGCAATCTGGAAACCGTAAAAACACATTTAAATATCTGCAAACAAATAAGTTTTATTCATTCAAAATCATTATAGAAACAAAATTTCACATCTTTGTACCCACTATCTAAGCGGTGGTTAGCAAAAAGAAATTGTTGCTAACATAAGTGAATTCTAGCGGAACCGTTTCCAATATAGGTATGTGGCAGTGCTGCCGAACTATCGATAGTTGACCTTGAAAATCATCTATAATATCGATAAGCCTATCGAAATCATAAATGATTTTCAAGGCTGTTTTCTTTGTACAACATACAGATACAAATATTTAACTTAGTTTAAATACTAAATTGGTTGTGGGAACTTTTATTCAGGCGATTAGATCTGTAGTGGGAAAACCCGCTATTTAGAGGCCCGTATTCTAAAACGAGACTCAAGCGTTGATCTTCACTTAAGTAGAGTGAGAAAGGGATAACGCGCCATATAATAAATAGCACCATCCCTTACTAACTCAATTTTAGTTAAGATCAACATTGTGTATCGTTCTAGAATACGAGCTTAACAGTCAGTTTCAAAGTCCAATTAAGGTATTTACTATAAATCGGCACCAAAACATCATGGACGTATAATAAATACGGTCGAACTGTGATTAACACATAAAATATGTCCCCATATTGACAGTTGTTATCTATGATGTAATTTTCACAAACAATTTTTTGTTTACTGATTTTAGTGTTTAAAACTAAAAATATGTAGTTAATATGTATTTAAACATATTTTTAGGTTTAATTTGATGTAATCGAATTCTTCATTTACCTATGATACGTAATCTGGGTCTGAATCTGGTAACTGGATTCTTTTCCTTTTGCTGGGCGATCGATAGTATCGATAGGGCTTTTGCCCAAATATCGATAACTATCGAGCGGCAACACTAGTCAGTGGAGATTTCTTGTATTTGGAGATATCCGAGAATGCCTCCAAACTGGCGGGCGATGGGAATCTGATATGTTTGTGGAACGGTCGTTAGTAATGACGTACTAGATAAAGACGCTATTGAAAGCTTTTGCTTTGTATACGCGAGAAATTTAAGACAATATATGTACAAATGTGTTTCCTCATAATAAAATCAAACAGCACATATTCGCCTTGACTAAGCGACTAGCTAAAACTATGACACTAAATAACGGTCAAAGAGGTTTTGTCCACACTCAGACCTAAAAATGAAGTGTCCACTGGACCCCCAAACATTGTCCAATCATGGCCATATATACCAAGATATTACTTTTTTAAATGCATACTTTATTACATAGAAAATACATATTATAATATCAATAAAAAAATTACACGGTTGTCAGTGACTTGAAATGATGTTCCAATGTAAAAACATACTTTTTTGAGATTTATTAGATTTAAAATAGATAAAGAAAGGTGTAGATTCAGGTATCCCATCTTCTAAAAATACAGTTGATATAACTATGTTGTCTGAATTATAGTTATTCAAAACTAAATGTGAACATACTGATGTAAACACAAGTCTATGCATTGAAACTATTCAAAGTTTTACTGTCGTCACTTAAACAAGTAAAGTGTATTTCAGAAAGTGTGAAACCAATCCAATAAAGAAAAAATTACAAAAGCCAATTCCTACAGTAAAGTCTGCAGAACAATATTGGCATTGTGCTAAGTAATCCAGCAAGTGAAAGGAAACCCAGCAGAGCTGCATTTGACCAACAATGGGGTAATTTAAAGATCCCCGAGCAAAGAGGATTACATGCTCGCCGACGATGTTTGCTCAAACATTGTGTGGACGTTAGCCCAGATTGGGTAATCGAGGGAAAATGATTAAAGCTTACGTATGTATTGGATCGCATCGTTCGGTTACTTGATTTTCAATAACATTTGTATTTTCACTTTCTGAAATTTACAAAAGATACTGCAAATCTCAAGATGAAGACTATTTTGATGATAGTGAAACAATAGAATTATGAATATTGAAAATATCACGAGCGTTAATAAAATACAAGAATTTCCAACGTCGCCGCCACTGCACCCAATAGGATAAAAATTACTTCAGCGCAGTGGTCGTCTTTTATGAATCTGTTATACTAAGGGGTTCCCAACGCCTTTCGTTATTGAGGATATTGTTTTCAATTTTTTTTTTTTGAAATAAACTCCAAATGTACATTATTCTTGGCACACAAAAGCCATCGTCGATAAGACCACACAATTATTAAACATCAAGTCGACCTTACCTGAATTCTGTGAAAAGAGAAGGAAAAGGATTTCCTTCTCTTTTCACAGAATTCACAACAACTTAAGCTTGGACTAACGTGGCAGTCTAAAACTTTTCAAATTCTTTAAGTCATCGGGGAAACTTTGACCAGCATTTGAAATGGTGGCTGTTGTTTTATTAAAACGCCAAAGACAGCGTCCTGGAATGAAAGATCTTAAATCGAACTACAATGTATTTATAATACTTACAAATAATTCTACAATAAGTAACTCCTAAAACACAAGCCTAAATCTGAAAACCTTACAAAATAAATTGTGGAGTGAAATAAATGAAATTGGATAAGTACAATTTTTCGATTAGGGAAAAGTTACTTATCCTCCAGAATACAAGAGCAACACTATAAGAATAATCATCAGCAAGAAGTTAAAGAGCAGAGAGATGTTTTTTCAATAATAATTCTTTATTTCCAAAAGTAAATAGTAAGTAAAATTAATACGACATTATTAGTATGTTTACGGCATTTGGGAACCAATGATGTAATAAGGAGTGATTCGTGATATGCTCACAAAACAATCGAAAAAAAAAGTGTTCCGAATGCAGCGACAGCACACATACACATATTTCGAATGAGCGTACATTTCCCTAAACAAAAGACTACAAACTGTATCTTTGGCGGTTCGTTTTTGAGGCACGGGTGGCGTATCTGCCGTTATATATACAGAATATCATTGTTGGAAACCCATCGATTTTATAGCCCCAACACCTGTACCCCTCTTAACATAATTCTCCATGTAGTTTACCCAAGTTCAACGACCCCATGTAACGCAGATAAAGCTATGAGACTCGGAAATCTCCGGGCGAAATCCCGGATATAGTGCAAACAATTTCCTTGCTCATATGAATTGTATAGATAGTTGACCATTTTATCTTGAGCTGTCGCATCCTGCATTTCGCAGGGCAAGACGCCGCGTATTGTTGGTTTCCATCGCAAAGTAATGGATTGAAGTTGATATTGTCACTATTCAGAACGCAGTAAGGGTGATTTTGCAATGATTGTACGCCTGTTACGTTTGTGATTTGTGCATGCGAGCGGATATTACTAAGAGCTAGTTCTGTTAAGGAATTGTTAATGCAAGTAAGCAGTTGGTAAAGCGGTCCTCAAGCCTCGACTTGCATCTTATGTTTTAAGTTTGTGTTTTTAATATTGTTGCCTTTTTCTCAAGGAATGAGATGGAAGTTTACCCGTTAACATTTTGAACACAGTTGTTCTGGAATTTTAAGCTTAAGTTAGGTTAATAGTCAACGCTAACTAGTTTATAAAGATAACTTTGCTGAAAATACGTGTGCGTATATCAAAAACATAATATTATAAATATTTATTAGCCACGAATAAAAATAAATCTTCCCTTTAAATTTTTACTTAAAATTCTTGTTATTTTTAATTGCGGATTTCAAAATATAAACTTTGTAAGAAAAATTACTATGTAACATCGACATAAGATACTTAGACCGGGATATCTGGAGCAAAATAGGGGAGACCTATGTCCAGCAGTGGACTGCGATAGAATAGGAGGTACTGTTCCAAAGGTAGAAAATAAAGACAAGTAACATTTCTATTGCGGACGTCTCTTATATAAAACAGTAACATACGAGGGTCAAGTAAAAAAAAAGGTTCCCAACGCTGTACACTCGCCGCGCGACATGCTATGAGAAATCTGGCAACACCGCCGTGTTCCTTGGTTCCCGCACTTTATTCTCTCACTCGAACGAAGTCAGTGCCGGCCTGACAGCCATCCGAGATGGAGCCCCCAATCGCTGTCACCGCCAGGTGTGAGATTCGATCAGTTATCCGTTTTTTACACGCAAAAAAGGTAAAACCTATTGAAATTCATAGGCAGTTGCAAGAAGATGAAACGTGGTGCCACTACGTTACCCCGTAAACGAAAATGCAATCACGACAATGGAAACATGCCGAATCGCCGCACCGAAATTCAAGCAGACGCTCTCCGCAGGAAAAGTGATGGCTACGGTGTTCTGGACCGGAAGGGTGTCTTGCTTACCGAGTTTATGCCTACAGGGACGACAATAAATTCGGACAGATACTGCGAAACGTTGAAATAACTCAAAAGGGCCATTCAAAATCGTCGGCGAGGAAGATTGACCAAAGGCGTTAGGCTGCACCACGATAACGCGCGCCCGCATGTTCCCCGGAAGACCCTTGCCTTAATCGAGAAATTCGGCTGGGATGTGGTTGAACAAGCCCCCTACAGCCCTGATGTTGCTCCAGCGACTTTCACTTGTTTCCAAAATTGAAACAACACTTGGTGGACAACGCTTCAGATCGGTCGAAGAGGTACAGGAAGCGGTCACAAACTTCCTCAACGGCCTGGCGGCGGAGTTCTTCAGAGGGTTTTCAAAAGTGGATAACTCGTCAGCAAAATGTATAGAAAATCTGGCGACTATGTAGAAAAATAGTTTAAAGTACAAGCTTTCAGATGGTGTACTCCTCGATTATAATAAAAAATGCGTTACACCAGAAAAAATGTGGGAACATTATTTTTTACTTGACCCTCGTATCATGATAGATTTACCAATTGATTAGTTTAAAACCTTAATTAAAACAACCTTTTCTAAAAAAACATAACTCTAGAAAACTATTGCGCCGTGTGTTCTGGATAAAAATAAAATGCTATAAGATTATAGAGTTTTAGAAATAAGACAAAATACGNTTAACTTGTTTCCAAATTGAAACAACACTTGGGTGGACAACGCTTCAGATCGGACGAAGAGGTACAGGAAGCGGTCACAAACTTCCTCAACGGCCTGGCGGCGGAGTTCTTCGAAGAGGGTTTTGAAAAGTGGATAACTCGTCAGCAAAAATGTATAGAAAAATCTGGCGACTATGTAGAAAAATAGTTTAAAGTACAAGCTTGCAGATGGTGTACTCCTCGATTATAATAAAAAATGCGTTACACCAGAAAAAATGTGGGAACCTTATTTTTTACTTGACCCTCGTACGTCCAGTAGTTGACTGTAAACATTGAAGAGAGAGAGAGACTTATTAACTATATTTTTATTCGTTTTACTGACGCCCCATCTGGTATAATGGTTGAGACGTCGGCTATTACACCAAGAGCTCCGGGTTCGATCCCCGAGCAGTACAAACATTTGTGTGCATGAACATGTCTGTTTGTATTACCAATAAGTCTGGGTGTTTTCTATGTGTGATATGTATGTATTTACAAAATAAAGTATGTGAGTATGTATAACCGTTGTTCAGTATCTATATTACAGGGTAAAGCTTAGTTTGGGGCTAGATGGCACTCTGTGTATCATCATCATCATCATTACAACCTAGAACGTCCTTCTGGAACGAACTTCTGAACGAAGGCCTCCCCGATCCCTTGCAGTTTGAATGTCAGTGGATATTTATTATTTTTGAGTATGTTTAGAGCGTCGGTGGCTCAATGGTGTGGACTGTCGCCTTCCTACCGGGAGGGCTGAGGTTCAAATCCCGACACGTACCAATGTGCTTTCGAATTTTCGAAAATATATGTACGTTATCCGACGCTCTTACGGTGAAAGAAAACATCGTGAGAAAACCTTCATACACGCCTGCGAAGAGATTCGAAGGTTGTGTGTGAAGTCGTCCAATCCGCACTGGGCCCGCGCGGACGACTAAGGCCTAAACACCCTATACGGGTAGGCTCGTGCCCTCCGTGGGGACGTTTAATGAGCTGATGATGAGTTTGTTTGCTTAATATAATACAAGTATAGAGTAAAACTGTGTCATAGAGAATCAAAAGAGAAAACAATGTAATTGGTACCAACTTTACTAACAATTAAAGTTCCGACAAAGTAAACAATTCAGGTGGGTGTGTAGTTTCTTGATTAATAAACTTATTTATTAGTAAGGTAAACAATTGTGATGTAAGGGCTCTCAAAATACCATTTTTGGGACTAAATTATACGTCATTTGTTCGCAGTTTATTCAAATAAGAGATGGCTTTGTCATTGGCTATTTATTCATTAAATTGACTTAGGATAGAGGAAGACACGAGTAAGTCCTTTCTTTTATTCTTTGATATTTAATGTGAATTAACATATTACCACATCAAATATTATATTTAATGTGCGGTATACGTTTTCTTTACGTTTAGTATCGTGTCTGTCCGTCATCTACAGGTTGCATTTCGAAGAGTGTGCGTTGGAATTGCACAATTTGATTCCTCCAGCACCATACTTTATCAGACAACTCTTCGTAGGGAGGGATTCCACCCATTTGTTGTCGATATACCACCCATAGGTACTAAAAAGTTCAGTTTTTCATTCATCGTCCGAACTGCAAGGCAGTGGAATGAGCTTCCTGCGTCTGTGTTTCCCAATACATACAATTAAGGGGTTTTCAAGGCAAGAGTGAATAGGCATTATTTGAGTTTGCGTGATACACCTTAGGCTGCATCGTTACTTTCCATCAGGTGAAATGGGAGTTAAATGCTCTGATTTAATAAAAAGAAGTCTACCATTAAGTGACCTCACCGGCCGGCCGGTGTAGGACGCCGAAAGGCCGTTGGTCCTGGGTGAGAAAACCGGAGAGTTGGGATATCAGGTGCAAGATGAGGAGACCTACGTTCAGCAGTGGACTGCGATAGGTTGAAAAGAGAGAAGCAATCGCAGGTTTATTAATGGTTTAAATATAATCTTACCTCCATACATAGTCTTGACAGAAAGTGTCAGACAGACGGATATCAAAGTGGTTTTGGCGCCTTTTATCTTTCCTTTGAAGCAACCCAAAAGCTCTCACGTCAATCCGTCGCTCACTTTCGTCGGATAATACGTACAAACTTTATTATTATGGTTAATGTTGTGTGACTTGGCCGGTGAACATTTTTATACGTTAGTGGCTTTATCAAGCCTACAATCGACGGTTATTGAATCACCGTTTTCCAAGTGGCAAATTTGTATCGTCAATGGGAAGCGGTTCTGGCGACAGAATAGTGCAATGGTATCTCGGAGCACCTGGTTTTGTATCATTGTATACTCTTCAACGGCCAAGTCACACAACATTAACCATAATACTAAAGTAATCGCAGTAAGGAACCTTAGACTTGGCACGTCTTTGTCTTGATTTCATTACTTTTTAGGGATAATCAAGCAGCTCCATCGAGACTTGGCTAGATTTTTTACAAATGTTTTTGGTGGGATTCAAACTTACTATTTATAGTAAATTAATAAAAATTGGCCATGCACGATTCGAACTAGCCCATGAAGGGTTCCGTATCAGCAAGTAGCATAAAATAAAATAATTACAGCACCTACTACAGATTTATTATGAGAAAATAGTATAAAATAGTATAGTAATTATGATTAAATCTACGGACTAAATGTTGTTCATACCATATTTCGTGGTTAGTTTTCATAGTTATTTACATTAAACATATTTTTTTATCTTACCAATCTCATATTATATAGAAATGGGGGAGGGAAGGGGAGGTTTAAACTTATCTCTTCTTCAGAAGTGACCATTGCGCAAACTATTCACATTTTATGAATAAATAAAAATAAATTAGGAAGCTCAATATCATTTTAAAAGACTTATAGGTATATATAGAGTTTCAGTTCAAAGTATAGGTACCCCAAAATAAACATATTTTTTTAATGTTCGAAACCACATTGGTACGTGGCGGGATTTGAACCTTAGCCCTTCCGATAGAAGGGGAAACGGTCCACACCATTGAGCCACCGACGCTCTATCACACCATCGACGCATCGACGAATCTATTGATAGTAAATAAATTACATTTACACAGCGCCATCTAGCCCCAAGTGAAGCGTGAAGCTTGTATTGATTAACATTTTTCAGTTTATAACAATTAATAGTAAACACCCATACAAACAGATATATTCATGCCAATAATGTATACTGCCTAGGATCGAACCCGAAACCCTTGGTGTAGTAGCCGACATCTCAATCGCTTAACATTTGACTACGGAACCCTAAAACACTATCCGTAGCCTGACCCGCAATCACCTTCCCCACTGTCTACGTAACATGACACTAATGGTGGATGCATACAATAGAGCCTTTATTAGACACATAATAACCTGATTAACCTACTTAGGGAGTTATAACAAAAAACCTTTATAGCCATACTAGCGAACCGCCCATGCTTCGCACGGGTACAATGGTGTTATTCGTAAAAGACACGCTCCCGCCTGCCCGGTCGGCCGGTACCGCCGCAAACGCCACCTTTCGCAATTTTAAATCTGTAGGTAATATCTTCGAAAATATTCATTTAAATTATATTTTGTAAAGGGCTATATATAAGGGTATAAAATTGGATGAGGATTAATGCTGTATTGGTGAAAATCGCTTCAAAAATTAGCCATTTTTGTCGTAAAATGGAAATGTCAAATAAATTTATTGTGGGATATCCATAAGTGACATATACCATCGCGTGGTTTTCTGTGGACCTTTTTATTGTTTATAATACTCAGTACATTATTTTGATAAATCTTGTAGAGTTCAGCCTGCCTTTGCAATATAAACGGAAAAAATGAAATAATTTACGACAGCAAATTAAAAAAAAAAACAGTATTTCTCCACTATTCTATAGTGTTATTATACATATAAACCTTCCTCTTGAATCACTCCATCTATTAAAAAAAAACCGCTTCAAAATCCGTTGCGTAGTTTTATAGATTTAAGCACAATGGACAATGGGACAAAAAAAGCGACTTTGTTTTATACTATGTAGTGATGAGAAGTGTAACATATGGATGGAAATGTTATTTAAGTCATGAAATACAATCGGGGTAGGGCAATGTTGCAAATGAGTCATCGGGAAATTACTTTGTGTTATGTATTGTTTAGCTTAAAATAACTTAGCGGGCAACCGCTATTCTATTCTGTTTAAAATGATTTTTAACTGTATGGTTGCCTGGAAAAGATTGCTTATTAGCAATAAGGCCGGCTTTTGTGCTTTTATATTTTATTATTAATGTATTTTAAATTGTTAATTGTCTCAAAATTGTACAATAAAGAATATCCTATCTATCTGAAAGTTATGCTTTGGAGAGAATGACATCTAGTCACTAGTTTTTTAAACGGTCAACCACTATCCCACCCCTTACTAATGCCTTTTCTAATTTTCGAAATCATATGTACGTGTATCCCAATGTCCTACGGTGAAGGAAAACATCGTGAGGCAACCTGCGCACGCCTGCGAAGAGATTCAAATGTTATGCGCGAAGTCGGCCAATCCGTACTGGGCCCGCGTGGACGAATAAGGCTTAAACACCTCGGTAGCCTCGAGCCACTCAGCGTTGAATGCTGATGATGAAGTTGAAATCGTACGACTGTAACCTTCAAACGTCTTAAATCATACAACACATCTTATGTTTTCTTGGTAAATATTTCCAAGTCTGTCCTTTGTTTCTGGTAAAAAATTACAAGCCATTTGTCCAAGTGACCCGCAAATGCAGCGGAGTATCGGGGAACCCTTTACAGATTGTGCGTGTCCACAGTCACACGACAATGTCTATATAACTGATTTAAAAAGTTAAATTTATAACTTATAAAATTAAATTGGAGTGTTTCTTTGTAATATTGAATTTTTTTCATATGTATGGATAAATAAAAAACAAAATAAGTTTATTATACAACTTCAGCACATTAAATACAATAGTTTCACAGTGCAACAATCAAAAGGTAACTGCTTATATGCTAAGGTTGTACCGAAAACGCTTCCTATTGTAATTACTTTAGATTGATTCCTACACTAGGCTAGGCCTGTCCTGTAGTAAATATACGGTATATACACCAAAACAACATTTAAAAAAAATCTGTTTGTCCGTCTGTCTGTTTGTTCCGGGTGATCTTTGAAACGGTTGGACTTATTTGAACCGGACTTTCTTGACAAGAAGCGGATGTGATAAGGAAAAACATAGGCTTCTTTTATTTTAGAAAATTATAGCAATATTTTACCGCACGCTGGAATAAATAAATGAAATACTGCCAGTCATGGACTTTCGTTGAGTGAATGAGTGCGTTGCTTTCGAACAGATTTTAAAGTAGTTTTTGGGGCTCCTGTAATCTCACTATAGCGGACTGTTATAAAGCTTTCTTGTACGCTATGAAAAGCATACGAGCTTCCTTGTTAAATGACTACATCATCATCAGCTCATTAAACGTCCTCACCGAGGGGCACGAGCCTACCCGTATAGGGTGATTAGGCCTTAGTCGTCCACGCGGGCCCAGTGCGGATTGGACGACTTCACACACAACCTTCGAATCTCTTCGCAGGCGTGCATGAAGGTTTCCTCACGAACTTTTCCTTCACCGTAAGAGCGTCGGATAACGTACATATATTTTCGAAAATTCGAAAATACATTGGTACGTGTCGGAATTTGAACCTCAGCCCTCCCGGTAGGAAGGCGATAGTCCACACCACTGAGCCACCGACGCTCTTATGAATGAATATTAATGTTTAGAGATTATTCCCGTAACGTGTCTACCTGTTCTATGGAAATGTACCCTTTGAATCACGCCTCGAGATTGGCGCTAGCAACAAATTACAGGATTAGCTGGTATCTTAGCCGAGCACTCGTTGCTTCCAGACGCCTTATGTACATTAAAATAAGGTTCAAATTGCTGAGATGAAAGCACAGATGTATTGTCTTAGTGGAAAAATCGACGGGCAAGTTGACGATTTCTTCCTTAACTCAAGTGCGCTGGTTAGATTAAGGTATTAAGTTGTTATTATGTAAATTAACTTAAGTAAGTGGGTTAATATGTCGGAAAATGCTTGCCGGTGCTTAAAATCTGGGGAAGGTAAACCATTTCATGTATTTTGAAGAGGGTTGTAACGATATTCAGGTGTTGGTGTTTTTTTGTGGCGGATTATAAGAGTGGATTTGATCTCGTACGGGAAAGTGATTTTGATGAAGTAATATTTAATTAATTGAAGCGTCGGTGGCTCAATGGTGTGAGTTATTGCATCGTACTTTGTATCAAATTGAACCGTTAAATTAAATATTCATCATCATCATCAGCTCATTAAACGTCCCCACCGAGGGGCACGAGCCTACCCGTATAGGGTGTTTAGGCCTTAGTCGTCCACGTGGGCCCAGTGCGGGTTGGACGACTTCACGCACAACCATTAAATCTCTTCGTAGGCGTGCGCAGGTTTTCTCACGATATTTTCCTTCACCGTAAGAGCGTCGGATAACGTATATATAATTTCGGAAATTCGAAAACACATTGGTACGTGTCCGGAATTGAACTTTAGCCCTCCCGGTAGGTGGGCAACAGTCCACACCATTGAGCCACCGACGCTCTATTAGATTTATTCTTTATGAAATCTGTATTTCGAACAGAAAGTCAAGAATTTGCCTGTAATTTTAAATTCGGGATACTGTTCGGTTTTTATTAGAGAAAAAATGTAGAAAAGATGGCGTCTACAAAGAATATCGTGTTACCGGAACCATCAAAATGGATCCCGGTTCTGTTGTAAGCGATACGGGATTCGGCCATTTTATTTCTTTATTATCTGGAAGATTTTTTCTGGTCCTTGATTTTAAATTTAAGGTTAGAACTTTATAATATTTGTTTTCGTAAAATTCAAAGTCAAAATCCATTTATTCAAATTAGGTTACAAGAAACACTTATGGACGTCAAAAAAACAATTGAGAACATATTTTTAAGTAATAATTATTTTAAATTTATTTGAATGAGTTTTTTTATTTATTTTTTTCAACCTATAGCGGTACACTCCTGGACAAAGGTATCCTCCATCATGCGCCAGATATCCCGGTCGTCCGCTTTTCTCATTGTTTTTATGTTACACAGTGAACAGGACGGTCAGGACGCTCACCTGATGGTAATAGATATGCCTGACCGGAGCGGCATTCGAGGAGACCAACAAATGATAGAACATAATATATTATCGTCCATCAACGCCGCACTGCGCCCGTCACCCGAGACAACAGATGTTAGGTCTCTTATACCCGGTAATTTCACTAGCTACAGTGCCCTTCCGAAACACAAAAGTACAAAACACTCCTATTTCAAGGGACAATTTTTGACACTGACGCCTCTCACTGAGACCCACCTAGACGTGCTAAGATAAGTGCTTTTTGTAAGCCTAATCTGAATAAATGAATTTTGACTTTGACTTTGAGATGACTCAGTACCAAGTCAGTAATGAGTGAAATTCTTTAGATTAGTACTAGTAGTACTCTTTTGTTAGAGTTTATTAGCTCATACGAGTATCTGGTGTCTTCGAACCCTACAATAGTTTTAAGTATAAACAAAAGAAACTCATTAAAAAACTGCGAACAATAACAGGTCCTGAATTCAAAGGTGGTTCATAAACAGGTGCGCATCCCTAATGTGTGAGCGAGACGACACAACCTGTCCCGCTCACACACACCTGACGCGTGACGTCACAACAGGTGGCAAATAACGGTTGCGACCATAGCATATCTTTGAATAGTATCACTTTTTGGTATACTGTGAAAGTTTACGCAAAAGTGTATAAAGAATATTTAGTCTGTAAAGAAACCTTGTGTCACAGAGTACATTAAGTCCATAGTACTGTTTTGTATACTGCAATATTTAGTTTTGAAAATGTATGGACGTGGGTGTTGTATGAGGTTTTGCGTGTGTGTGTTATAGACAGATGGCAGACGCGTGCGGTCAAGTGTAACGTTGAATAAGGATATGTTTTTTCTAAGACTCGCGTAATACCAAGACGGGTGGGAATATTTCTTTGAGATGTATATTAAGAATAAACGGCACTATTTTTACCTGGGGTCATGTTTACGTGGATATTTTTTTGTTATTAAGTGTCTAAGTGTTATTAAGGTTGTAAGGCAGTCTTCGCTCACACTAGAAAACAAAATTCTCATATACAAATGTATTATAAAACCTATTTGGACATATGGTTTTCAACTCTGGGGGTCAGCTAGCCACTCAAATATAGAAATCCATCAGCGCTTCCAAAGTAAAGTTCTGAAGGTCTTAAGTATTGGTTCACAAAAAACACGGAAGTGCATGAGTACCTACAAATACCGACAGTCAGAAGTAGAATTGTTCTCTAAAACCTATAAGAAAAGGCTTGAACAGCATAAAAATAATCTGGCAACAGAACTCATGAATACGGAAGACAACACATTTCGGTTGAAAAGAGGGTGACTAGCCTCAATCTGGACCTAAAATAAGGACAATAACAGACACTCATCACAGGATATGCACTCTAAAATGTAAACATACTACCTACATAAAATCTGATTAAAGCTGTGTGGCTGATTGCTGGATAAAAAAAAGATGATAGAGCGGCTTTAATAGAGACCAACTACTGATAGACACTTGTTATTCTCCATCAACGCCGCACTGCACTCGACACCAGAGGCAACAGATGTAAGGTCTTTTATACCCGGTAATTTCACTAGCTACAGTGCCCTCATCCCGAAACACAGAAGTGCGAAACACTATTTTTTTCACGGGACGATATCTGGCACTGCGGTGGTACCTACCTAGACGACTCAGTACCGAGTCTACCATCTAGTATTGTATATTTTTGAAGTGTCAGAGTTGATGAAGAATAAAGCCGACGAAATGATTGCTAAATATGAATCCTTCACTATATTTCCTGGGCTATTGAAGTGTTAAATTATTTAAAATATTAGTTAATATTATTACATACTTTTATTATTCATCATCATCATCAGCTCATTAAACGTCTCCATCGAGGGGCACGAGCCTACCCGTATAGGGTGATTAGGATTAGTCGTCCACGCGGGCCCAGTGCGGATTGGACGACTTCACACACAACCTTCGAATCTCTTCGCAGGCGTGCATGAAGGTTTCCTCACGATGTTTTCCTTCACCGTAAGAGCGTCGGTTAACGTACATATATTTTCGAAAATTCGAAAACACATTGGTACGTGGCGGGATTTGAACCTCAGCCCTCCCGGTAGGAGGGCGACGGTCCACACCATTGAGCCACCGACGCATCATTAGCCTATTACAATTATCCCACTGCAGGGACGGGCCTTCCCACGCAGCATAGCTTTGGGGAGTTTGGACTGTAACCCGCGGGCCCAATGCGGCTTGGTGTGTGTTAACGACTACCATCCTAAGGTTGTAGCCGGCACCGACGGCTTCACGGGACAAACGAACGCACGGAGTCATCTTTCTTTTCGGACAATCAGGTGATTCAACCAATGTCCTAGCCAAACTGGCAGAAATCGCACTAAGTGACTTACCCGTGTGTGGTTTGCCCGTCGGATTCGAACCCAACCAACATGTTGTTGTGTTTGTTCGATCCCCGGGCAGTACAAACATTTGTGTGGATGAACATGTCTGTTTGTAATGGTCTGGGTGTTTTCTATGTATAATATGTATGTATTTACAAAAAAAAGTATATAAATACGTTTATCTGTTGTTTAGTACCCATAATACAGGCTTCACGCTTAACTTTGGGCTAGATGGCGTTGTGTGAATGTCAGTGAATATTTATTTATTTATTAAATTATTATTCGCTCATTGTCCTCTACAGATTAAAAACCATAGGCGATCTGCTGACATCAACAAATGTTTGTACTGCCCGGGGATCGAACCCGGAACCCTTGGTGTTGCAGTCGACCTCTCAACCGCAACACCAAAAGGGTTGTCAATAAGTGGGCATCATTTAATATGTTGGCGGTTTTTCGGGTCGTCTAGATGCACCGGGTATGCACTGCTTATAGGAGTGCACGTCTCTATTTGTAGTCCATAAATAAAATTTTCATGTGAATTGTCCTTATAAATTATCATGATAAAACTCACTTTTCTCTAGTTAATCTATACTAATATATAAAGCTGAAGAGTTTGTTTGTTTGAACGCGCTAATCTCAGGAACTACTGGTTCGATTTGAAAAATTCTTTCAGTGTTATATAGCTTATTTATCGAGGAAGGCTATAGGCTATATATCATCAGCTCAGCTACGAGTAATAGAAGCGGAGCAACAATGAAGAATGTTTCAAAATCGGGGGTATTTTTTCATACTTGAAGCTTCCGCTGCGTACGCTGAGTAAACGGTTAAAGTATCACAAAAGTCATGTATAAGAGTATTGTTCTCCTTTGAAAGGTCTACAAAAAGTCCGCAATAGCATATGTCTATCTTTTAAGATTAGCTCACTATAACATATTTTTTGCTAAAAAAAATCTGAAATTGACCCCGAAACCTTTAAAGTTGGAGGGAGGGGAAATCCTATGTATAGTGATAAATGAAAGTACCGTGTTATCCCGAATTTAATCCGAGCGAAGCCACGGGCAAAAGCTAGTATTGAAATATAGTCATATTGTTTGTTCCCTTCATGCTGTCCGTTGAATTATACTTTCGTATTCATTCCATTTTGTTCCGCGAAAGGAGTAACATATTTTTTTACACGAAATGGAATTGGAAATTGACTCTTATATATTCGTACCAAACTTTTTTTGTAACAACGAAAGGCTTTGTTTGGAAAGAAATTTGATGACCTATGTTGTGTAGTGGTCGAGACGTTAGATTTAATACCAATTGTTTTTCCTCCATGCCAAACATAATTTAATAACCCATGGTGCCTTAATGGTGTGGATTATCGCCCTCCTACTGGGAGTGCTGTGTTCAAATCCCGCCACGTACCGACGTATTTTCGAATTTTCGAAATTATATGTAGTTTATCCGACGCTTTTAGGGCGAAGAAAAACATTGTGAGGAAACCTGCGCACGCCTGCGAAGTGATTCAAAGGTTGTGCGTGAAATCGTCCAACCCGCGCTGGGCCCGCGTGGACGACTAAGGCCTAATCACCCTCTACGGGTAGGCTCGTGCCCCTCGGTGGGGACGTTTAATGAGCTGATTTTGATGTGTTGTATAAACGGTAAATAATAATATACCAAAATATATTTTGTCAGTCTGTTTGTTTGGTACGGGTAATCTGTGAAACGGCTGGATGGATTTGGACGGGACCTTTTAAGGCTTTTTTTTTGTAGCTGATGTAATAAGGCAAAACAAAGGCCACTTTAATTTAAAACAATACTTTTATTAATGAATAATAATGTGTTATCGCGCGTGACTTATCGAAGCTATTGAAGTTTATGTATTACTGCGGGAGAATATCCTAGTATATAATATAAATAGGTATATAATTTAGTACATAACCAAGCTTGCGGTCATCATCTCACCATGATGCCAAGTGTCCAACGCACGTCACCGCAGTTGCGGCTAAAGCGAATCAAAGCGTATCGATTACACAAAAAGCTATTAAATACTAGCTATTATTATATACTAGATATTATATACTAGCTATTGTATACTAGCTATTATATTCCAGCTATTTAATACATATGTTTTTCGTACTTCAAAAAGAAACAGTATGCATGTAAAGATATGCATACCGTTTCTTTTATTTTAGAAAGTTGTCTAGAGGAAATCACAATTTAGTTATAAAATTGCACAATTGCTCTTATTACTATTGTAAAAAAAATAATTGCAAAAAATAATCTATATATTTACATCATCATCATCATCATTACAGTCTAATTATGTCCACTGCCGAACGAAGGCCTCCCCTAATGATTTCCACGCGGACCGATCCCTTGCAGTTGACATCCATCTGCTACCCGCCACCTTAACCAGGCCATCAGCCATATATATTTACATACATAACATATATTATTTTACATAATAAAAGAATAACGTTATATAGCTCTACATGGTTTTGACTGAACTTTATATGTATAAGTACATAATATTCGAGTTTGTTAATATAAAAAAGAAGTCTTGTATTTCCTCTCTAAGCTCTTATTTAGAAATTCTGTAAAAATAAGTTTCTATGTATGTGTATGTATTTACAAAAAATAGGTTAATAAGTTTGTTTAAACGTTAGTTACACAAACATGAAAGTTCTTCTGAGCAAGATGGCGCTTTGTGCATGACGGTGTATATTTAATAAATATTATAATTTCTCTTATTTTCCAACAGTACTAGCAACGAATCAAAACTACCTTACAATTTAATATAAGGTACATATAGATTAGAAGACAGGCTGCATAACTGGAATACTATTGCACTTTTGAGGTTTCCGCAATACGCATCGGAATCCTAGCAATTTCGAATAATATCCGCCATGTTCTGCGTATTATGTACTTAAACTTCTCAAAGTCAAACTTGAAATTCGTTTAATAAATTTTATTCAGTTACTAAGTGGTAGACTCGGTACTGAGTCGTCTAGGTAGGTACCACTGTGCCAAATATCGTCCCGTCAAACAGAAGTGTTTATAGCACATCGGTTTCGGGATGAAGGCACTGTAGCTAGTGAAATTACCGGGTATAAGAGACTTATCATCTGTTGTCTCGGGTGACGAGCGGAGTGCGGCGTTGATGGAAAATAATGTCTATTGGGTGTTGGTCTCTCTAATGCCGCTCTGACATGGTCACGCGCATCACCTATGACCGTACTGAATAGTGTTGACAGGAGACCCGGTTTGCGTGAGACGTCCCGATTTTCAAGGGTCTGAGGATGTGTCCGACCGAGCGCTAAATTTACTGGTTAAATAAAGAAAAAAAATAGATGTTTCATTAAANGTTGAACAGACAGATAGAGGCAACTCATAATAGATTTCCCTAACATCAGGGAATCGAAGACCCAGTTTTGTTGCGACACCGAATGAGGTAGTCAAGTAACAAAAAAAAATTCAAATGAGGGCAATCTCCTATATTTCCACCCCGTGTGACTTATGAAGCTTCGCGCATGCGCCGCAGACATCTTGATGACGTCATGTTGTTTACCCCGAATTGTCTTCAGGTTGTTTTGGAATTAAAAGTATTGAGAACAAAGGCAATAAGTTTAAGTGCCTCTAAATAATAGTTTGACTAATATTTAAACTTAATAGTTTTCCCGAACATCAAGTTTGTTTGCTTGGATAATATGTTAGAATTCGATCGCCTGTCTAGAACCTTCTGGAGTTATTTTCTAGAAACAAACCTCTTTGTTGATATTATTCTCAAGTAAACCACCGCGCATTACTTATATTCATGTGTATTTAAATATTGTAAGTTTTAGGTTCTACTATGTTCTCGTTTACGCTGTTATGGATATAAAATAAATAAATAAATATCTACTAACATACACAGCGCCATCTAGCCCCAAGTTAAGCGTGAAGCCTGTGTTATGGGTACTAAACAACGTAAAAACATACCTACTTATATATTTTTTTTGTAAATACGTATTATACGGAGCGTCGGTGGCTCAATGGTGTGGACTGTCGCCTTCCTACCGGGAGGGCTGAGGTTCAAATCCCGACACGTACCAATGTGTTTTCGAATTTTCAAAAATGTATGTACGTTATCCAATGCTCTTACGGTGAAGGAAAACATCGTGAGAAAACCTTCATGCACGCCTGCGAAGAAATTCAAAGGTTGTGCGTGAAGTCGTCCAATCCGCACTGGGCTCGCGTGGACGACTATGGCCTAATCACCCTATACGGGTAGGCTCGTGCCCCTCGGTGGGGACGTTTAATGAGCTGATGATGATGACGTATTATACATAGAAAACACCCAGACCATTACAAACAGACAAGTTCATGCCACATAAATGTTTATACTGCCGTGACCGAACCGCGCCCTTGGTGTAGCAGCCAACGTCTCAACCATTACACCAAATGGGTTGTGTAGGTATTATGTAAGAAATGTCTGTGCACGCAGACATTTCTTGTTGGGTATGACTGAATTGAACAGACATGTTCATGTATTATAAAAATGTTTTTACTCTATATTGTACTTCGAGGTAAAAGTACTTTATTAAAGAACTTTAACCATTTATCCGCCGTGATTACGTTTATTCAATAAACACATTTGATTTCTTTATAGTATTTGATATCTTTATAGTATTTTTCTTTATAGTGTAGTAAGTCTACAGACATCTATAAAGAAATCAAATGTTTTTAAAAGACATAACAATTATGACAAATATTTCAAAAAGTAAAAATTGCAAGCGTTATTTAAATGCGTTTAATTATAAATAATAATAAATAATTTATTCTAATAAATTCAGCGTTAACTATTTACACGTACAACATACTTTAAAACAACAATATCATATTTTAATATTCTTTACAAGAGTTTTTTTATGTGTTGCAACTCCTAAGGAGCAAATTTAGATATATGATAAGGCACCAAGACAGTTAATGTTATTTTCTTCAACAAATCTCCGTAGAACTTTAATAGAGATATGTTTTTCGGTTTAAATACGATAGCTACGGCTTCTTCATTATCCCCATCTTCAATTAGAATCGGCTTTTCGCATTGCGAACTAACACTTATTTTTCAGTAACAGGGTTAATTTTAGGTTTTTCTTGTTGACAATTTTTCACAGAGTTGAAATCGTCAAGAATGTCAGATGCCCTGAAGTATGGTATATTGTGCTCAGTTTGTTTAGGAGCAGGATTTATATTCCTTTGGAGGACTCTTTGATTGGGAATTTCTGTTTTTGGCACCATACCTATATTTTCAACTCGAGTATTAATATTAGGTATCGGTTGATTAGTGTCTATTACTTCTGATTGCGGATTCAATCCGATTTGTAATTTGTAACTAATTGGTATAGATTTGAAATACTTGGATTCGCATTTTTAATAGATTGCTGAGATTTTCGTGCTTCTATTTCGTATGAATTCGGTATTGATGATTGTTTTGGATCCATGGGTATATTTTCAGTAAATAAATTCGATTTTGTATGAATATTGTCCATGTTAAATTCATTTTTGCCAACCGGGATGACTTGGGATATACTTTTCTCTAATAATGGTTTCATGGTCATTTCTTCAAAGGGGTTGTAAAGTGGTAATGGTTGCGGTCTAAAATCGAAAACATCCTTATCATATTTTATTTCAAAGTTTTGTTTATCTTTATACTGTAGTAATTTACTAGTGTCAAATTTATTTTGAGCGTCAATTCCTGTAACAGGGTATCGAATGATTTTTTCATTATCTGTTATTGGAGAGTTTGTTTCGAACTTGACAGAGCCTAGACTAAGGGTTGGATTCTGGTTATTGTTAGCTCCAACTGTCAACTGTGGATCTGTATTGCTTTGCATTATATTTTGTAGCAATGGGTTTTGACTGATTGGTTTTGTATTGAAATTAAAGGTATCGCTTCCTACTGGTTTTGGATTCAAAGAATCTGACTCCAGTACTGTTGGATTTGAAGCTGATATCACGCTTCTATTTAGCACTTTTTGTGGAAGAGTCGACAACTGCAAGTTATTGTTCCGCAAAGGATCAATATTGTCGTTACTGATATCGCTCTGCCCATGCAGAACAGACATGTCTCCATTTGGCCTAATAAGTTCAGTGTCCAATGGCTTCAAAGCATTTCTGACATTATTTTGCATAGGTTTAAAAATCGGTATCATGGTAGGTGTGATAATTTCCGGTTGTTTTGGTTTTTCCACTTCTTTCGTCATATTTTGCTTGAAAAGGGCCAATTTTCCACCTATAGTTTCATTTACTGAGTACTTCTTAGGCTTGATAACTGCTGAGTTCTTCTTAGGCATCCCAAAATTATTTGAAATGTTAGTCTCGGATGTTGTATTTTTGTCATCTTGTTTTAGGAGAATGGAAGTAGAAGAATTGCGGTTTGTCTCATTAAATGCTGTTTGCTTATCGAGATTGTCTGTTTCATTTGCAACCACTTTCACGAGGTTCTGAATGGTGGTGATATTTCGGTTTATTTTCGCATCTTTAGCGAACGACGCTAGTTCTTCCCATTTCGGCACATTAGGACTGAACTGGTTGGCTACAGCTGCTTTTTTATTTGTGAGAATATCTTTACGAATTGGTATTTTTGACGACGTCTCCTGAAATTAATAGAATGTGTTATTAATTCGATTCTTCTCTTCAAACTATCGAGGTCCAATGACATAGGTCTCCCCCATTTTAAATTTGATTATTAAATGTCAATTAGAATGAGACTCAATAGAAAATACTTTGTGTCTTGCGTTTTAAGGCGTCATTGGCGGTCAAATCCATTTGCGTGCTCTATGCAGGACTTCAAAGTAGCGTCGGATAGGACTTTAGCTGTGGCCAGGTTTTGGGAAAATGGATATCTGAACTGTTGAAGAAGAGGAAGAAGGCGGTCAAATGGTTAAAGCATTCCGTAGTTTAATAAACTGGGTTTATCGGTGGCTCATTGGTGTCGACTGTACTACTATAGTAATAGTATCTACTGTTTGTATGAAAACAAACAGTAGATACTATTACTATCTACTGTTTGTTTTCATTCAACACTGTCATGGGCAGGCGTATCACTTGCCATCTGGTGAAATTATTGGCTGTTGGAGTAGACGAGTTCTGGAGTGAAGACTGCGTCTTGGCAAGCGTAGTGAAGGTCCGAAGGACTGAGTGACTGATAACTTGCGAAAGGTCGCTGATGGAGGCTGGATTAGAATAGCGTGGTATATCTGGCTTCGAAATGGGCAGATCCAGCAGTGAACTGCGATAGGTTGAAGAGAGAGATAATGTAATGGACGCTCCATTATCTTAAGAATTTAAAACAAAAGGACTACTTACGTTCAGAATAACAGAGAATAGAAAAATCAAAACTGCTTTATGCATAATTTCTAGTGCACAACACAACTTTCCGCTTTCAGCATCGATATATTATTAAATCCATAGATTACAATCGTAAGTTTATGTAAGCAACCTCTTATCGGTTTTGTAATTGTTTTATAAAATCAAATCTTAGGTTTCATTACGCGTAAAATGGTAACAATTGATTATTCATTTGATGTGTAATAGTTTGGGCTTGATGGCGCAATGGCTAGCGTGTTCGGTGGTGCCTCGATTGCTTGACGGGCCAAAACTACCAAAACAAAAGATTGTCTATAGTTCTTCCTGCGATAAAAATTGAGTTAGCTTAAGTGGAAAAAGTTGGTTAAATGTGCGAGGGTCATGCTTCAGTATGTTATCAGCATGGCAGGGGCGGGCAGTGGCGTAGCGAAGCGAGCCATACCGCCCCCAGCATCGCGCACAAAAGATTCTTGCTCGAATTCGTTTGGCATCTATCTATTCAACCTATCGCAGTCCACTACTGGACATAGGCCTCCCCCATTTTGCGCCAGATATCCCGGTCCTCGGCCTTTCTCATCCAGCCTCAGCGACCTTTCACTAGTCATCGGTCCATCAGGCCGGAGGGCGTCCTATGCTACGCTTGCCGAGACGCGGTCTCCACTCCAGAACTCGTCTGCTCCAACGGCCATCGGTTCTACGACATACGTGACCAGCCCACTGCCACTTCAACTTGCTGATCCGGCGGGCTATGTCAGTAACTTTTGTTTTCTTATGGATTTTCATTTCTAATCTTATCCCTAAGAAAGACCCCGAGCATAGATCGCTTATTTGGGATAAATAATTCAAAAATTACACCGACAACAAAGCTTCTACGTTATGCATTGATTGTTTCTTGCATAAGTAGGTGCTTCATCATTGATGTGATCAACTATGAACTATCAACTGTTTTATAACTGTATGTTTGTATATCATTGTGTATAATTACGTGGTTAATAAATTATTTCGTTCTTTCTTTTAAAAAGTTTTTGTATTACCGAAAATGTTACTGGCTAGTGGTATACTTCTTAGGTAAAAACACTGTCGAAGGGACTCGCTAAGACATTTCGCCCGTGCCCGTTAGAACTCGGTACGCCACTGGGTTCGGCTCAACCGGATTGTTTTTTACTCGTTACTTCTTCGGAGGTGTAAGTGTCCGTAGGTGGCGGTATCATCATCATCAGCTCATTAACCGTCCCACCGAGGGGCACGAGCCTACCCGTATAGGGTGATTAGGCCTTAGTCGTCCACGCGGGCCCAATGCGGATTGGACGACTTCACACACAACCTTTGAACCTCTTCGCAGGCGTGCATGAAGGTTTTCTCACATGTTTTACTTCACCGTAAGAGCGTCAGATTTATGCCTACCTAAGGAAAAATAATGGTGTAAGTTGGATACAGGCTGCTCAGGACCGGGATGGTTGGCGCTCATTGGGGGAGGCCTACGTCAGCAGTGGACGATGGTGGAATGATTGATTGATGGGAAAATAAAGATATCTTGCATGTGTAACTCTTCGACCCAAAAAACAGCTACCGCAAAGGCAAAAAGCTACGTCAGGAGAGATATGTGAATTTGTAGTAGAAGTCGACTTTTTACGACGACCTTACACGTAAACTAACGCACTTATCA
Source organism: Leucinodes orbonalis (assembly GCA_019425675.1). Taxonomy (NCBI): domain Eukaryota; kingdom Metazoa; phylum Arthropoda; class Insecta; order Lepidoptera; family Crambidae; genus Leucinodes; species Leucinodes orbonalis. The sequence goes on along the minus strand of PQWD01012481.1, from coordinate 76,802 downwards.
ATGCCTAGAAATGACATTTTCTTTATAAATTTCAACATGTAATGTGTAACGAAAACGATAGATAACAACGTTACAAAAGAAATGTGAAAATTGAATTCTCTTCGACTTATTGCCTTTGATATGGAAACTATTTATCTACTAGGTTTTCTATTTATCTGTTTATTATTAAGACATTTTTCAATATAAAAACTACAAACAATGTTTGAAAATTATCATTCACAACACTTTCTTTAGTAAAGAAAACAGAAAAAAAAAATACAATGAAATCCTTCGCCGTTCTTCTCGTGTTCGCCCAGGCAGCCATTTTCCAGGTAAATATTCTACTAATTACTATTACAGCTTAGTAAGTGGCTTCAGCAATGGGTCTGAACCAATGATATTCTGTATATATAAAGGTAGATACGCCATCCGTGCCTCAGAAACGAACCGGCGAAGAGAGTACAGTTTGTAATCTTTTGTTTAGGTAAATGTGTTCGAAATTTGAAATATGCATATGTGTGCTGTCACTGCATTCGGAACACTTTTTTTCGATTGTTTTGTGCATATCACGAATCCATACTTTTTTTACATCATTGGTCTGAACCTGCTGCAATTTGAGGACGGTAGTCGTTAATGCTATAGTAGAAAACTTTTAACTGATTTTGGCTAATCTATTTTCGTAATAACATCATTCTAATATGTTGTTATGTTATTGGTGACAACCGCTGGGCAATGTTGGCAGAAAATAATGACTCCCTGATAAATTCTAATTTCTTTCAACACTACATCTGTCATGGTCAGGCGTATCACGTACCACCAGGTGAGCGAACTGACCGTTCCGATAACTAAATGTCATAAAAAAAGGATCATTATTGTTTTCGGCGCAAAACTTTTTTACAAAATGGCCACCGGTCAATTTGACACTTGTTTTTTTTTCAGACTTACGGCCAAATTCTGCGCACAGCTCCTTTCCTGCCAGGAATCCTTCCTGGGCCTTGCGGATCATGTAACTCCTGCGGCCCGACAGTCCTGCCACCAGTCTTTTCTGGTCCCTCCGTAGTCACTGCTCCCTCCTTACTCCCGATTTCTCCAGTTCTCTCTGCTCCCTCTGTAGTCTCTAGCCAGTCTATCCTGCCTTTGGTTCCTTCCAACTCAGTCGCCAATAACTTGGCTGATACTCTTTCTCTACTCACTGTGAGCTCCTTGTTGGCCGAAGCTCTTCCTCTGGGATACCCTAACGTGCTCCCCGTTCCCGTGGGATCTCCTTACTCATGTGGGTGTGGTTCCAGTTATCCTTACTACTTCTAAGTTATTGAAGGTTTGATGTTATATTGATTTTGTTTCTAGAAATTTGTTAATGTTGTTTATGTTATGGCAATTATAAAATATGTATCATACAAGTAGTGAAATTTTAAAATTAGACTCTTTTGACTTAATTGTTGTTTGTTTTCGAAATTTTAAAATATAAGAGAGCCATATTAGATACAATACTTTTCAAACAAAAGTACTCAAATATTCTAATTGATTTTGTACGGGCATCCCGTCTATAATATTTTGATACGTTATTATGAATTATATATTTCATTATTTAAATTTTTGATTCGTAGCACTATGTTTCAATTATATTTACATTATTTGTTAATTTGAACATGTAAATCGATATTATTTTCTATTCGTAGTACTATTATTGTTTTTTTTTTCAAGTAACGTATTTACTAAGATTGTTCCGTTAAAGCTCTATCTTAGATTTCAAATTTTGCTGTTCTTCTTAAAATTAAATTTTCTATAATCATCTTTAGTCGTTTAACAAAATCGTGTAATAGAGCTGATTTAAAAAAGGGTTTTTAACAAATTGTGAGCCCGACAGTAGCACTTTTTTGGGAAGAACGTCGTTTAAATTATATAAACAATGAACTCTGTAGTTATTTAATTTAATTATGTTTTTAAGTGAAAACCTGTATTCCTTAATAATATTTAAAAAAAAAAAGTTTTTTGTTTATATTTATATATCTTAATTCTCATTAAGTCAAAATTATTATTGTATTCTGATAAAACTAATTATTTGATTATCTAAAGTTCAGTTAAGCATGTCAATCATTAAGGTACCAATATCACAACATGTTGATTTGAATGGGGATGACATAAGTTGATAACATCATTAACTAAATTGCTCTACTTAATTATCATTCTTGCGTCTAAAGATTTATTTTCATAAAGACTTAAAGAAGTCACTTACATGAAAATAATTACTTATTTAATTGTTATCTCTTAGAGATTAATCCATTTGTTTTATAATGATTGTAATTTTTCAAGGCTTATTTCAACTGTTTCTATGTCTATAGGTGTATATAACTTTTCTTCGTATTTCATATATTTTAAATTGTAAAAGTCTAAATATTTCTATTCTTCAATCTCTATGTTTGCCTCCAGTTGTAACAACTTAATGTTTGTGAGACAGTGAACATTACATTACGCATGATATGTTTCATTTATAATTGCTTGCGTAAAAATATTATGTAACGTGAAATAAATGTTTTGAATACAACAATTGTTTTGGTCTTAACCTTCTCAGTCTTACAGCTCAGTAATTCTTTTAAATTAAAACCAAACGAGCATACAGCTCAACTGGGTTGTCTATATGGTACCTATGCCGTCATGTTGGTACATAAGACGGGACCGGGATTTTGTTTATTCAGTTTTATTTTCACCGTTGAGTTTCTTCACTACGAGTAGGCGCTCATGTAACTTCAATAATGGTTATTTAATATCTATGGGTCCTAAATCTTTGCTTAGCAACTATAAGAAATAATCTGTTTTTATTATATATACTATACCCCCATAATGATATATTTTCTATTTAACTACTTTCATTAAAGAACAAGGATTTATAAATTCCACAGTAACTCAGCTATGAATGTTTAAGAGAGGCACGGTTCTTAAAATAATCGAATATAAAAATCCAATAGATGCAATGGTATACAGATTCAGCAAAAGCTTTTGACCATATTTATCACTACACCTTGAACTCACTATCAATTATCATCAGCTCATTAAACGCCCCCACCGAGGGGCACGAGCCTACCCGTATAGGGTGAATAGGCCTTAGTCGTCCACGCGGGCACAGTGTGGATTGGACGACTTCACGCACAACCTTTGAATCTTTGCGCAGGTTTGCGCAGGTTTTCTCACAATATTTTTTCTTCACCGTAAGAGCGTCGGATAACGTACATATATTTTCGAAACTTCGAAAACACATTGGTACGAGGCGGGATTTAAACCTCAGCCCTCCCGGTAGGAGGGCAACAGTCTTCACCATTGAGCCACCGACGCTCTCTATACAGTCAACTCACTATACAGTGCGAGAATTCTTGGGAATCTACTTCGATGGATAAAAATTCACCTTAGTAAATGTTTTGCCCTTAGGGAAACAAATTTGATTTCATAAAGTAGCTATGGGTGTGCCTCAAGGTTTCTATCTGGGACCTTTTAATATACCCGGTTCGAAATCGAAACATGCATGGAAACTGGAAATAGTTCAGAAGATTACACAGGACCGTGTACAAGAATTAAAGATCAGCCAGTTTCATGGGTATAAAACACAGATTTCCCAATACAGGAGATGGGGCAAGCCGCGTTTTTAAGTGCGACAAATGAAAGCTCAACGAGCATACACTGGCTGCCAGTTTACGCTCTGTGAGACGAGTCAAGACGCACGAATATTAGAAGAAATTACCGTTTTTTCCCAAAATGCCATCCTGTGCAATTGTAACATGCCATCATCGCAATGAATCAGTAAATTTACCAAGAAACATAATAACTTTTCACAGGTAGAACCGAAAAAAATTGCGACACTGTGACTGCCTATAAACTTGGCGGCTTGTCCAGTCTAATTGTATATTCGGATGTCTGTGGTATAAAACAACACTCTAAAATTCAACAACTAGCATCCTAAGCACGCACCAGAGCAGAGGTTCTTGACATTTTTTGGGTCATGTAGTACGTATTTATCATATTTTTTTACCATGGACGACAAAATTCAGGAGAGAATTTCCACCGTAGATTTTTCATGAGCGATACGATCTGGCGTCTTTAATAAAAACGCGCATTCCCATTTATTGGTTCTTCAACGCATTTCTATGACTTCTAGTATTCTAAATGTACATGGGCGACGGTTTCATTTATATATCATAAGGTGAGCCGTTTACGCATTTGCCTCCTCTAGCAAAAGAAACATCCAATGACAACCATTGCGATAGCTACTTCATTTGTCCAGTCCCAGAAATGCGTTGCCAGCTCTTTAAAAGAACCGGTAGTAGTCATAAAAATAAAATAAAAATAATAATAACAATAACCATTCAAAAATCTGTACCAGATTTATTTGAGTAACGTTTTTTTTCTTTCTTTCAGTGTAGGTTCTTTTTTTGATGGTGGAACTCAGCCGCAGGAACAAGCCCGAATAACTCATCGGAACACTCCGCGAGAATGCAAAGTGATGCCACATGTCTACGCAAAACTCAAACTTTAATAATGATAGATTTCTTTTTATGTTACTAAGTGAACAGGACGGTCAAGACGCTCACGTGGTAAGTGATACGCCTGGCCATGACAGAGCGACCTTGATGCAGACCAACCACTGTTAGACAGTTATTTTTGTCTATTAACGCTGCACTGCACCCAACACCTCAGACATCAGATGTCAGGTCTCTTATACCCGGTAATTTCACTAGCTACAGTGCCCTCATCCCGAAACACAAAAGGGCAGAACTCTTCTATTTTACGGGACGATATCTGTCACTGCGGTAGTACCTACTTAGACGACTTAGTACCGATCTACTACCTAGTAAATTACATTTTATTTATCAAATATTTACATCACCTTCGTCCAGTTATCAGTTATATGTCAATATTAAATGTCACGTATAACACGTGTAGTTCAAGAAGCCTTACATAAGTGTTGGCATAGTTTAATGTAATTGTATCATCACCTTTTTTATGAAATAAGCCAGGTATGAACTCTATAGTCTAGTGGACTTAGCGTGTAGTTTAGGTGACTCTATGGGTCGTAGGGTTGAATCCCAGGGGTATATCCACAGACATCCGAATATACAATTAGACTGGACAAGTCGCCAAGTTTATAGGCAGTCCCAGTGACGCAATTTCTTTTCGGTTCTTACCTGTAAAAAGTTATTCTATTACTTGGTAAATTTACGGATTCATTGCGATGATGGCATGTTACATTGCACAGGATGGCATTTTGGAAAAAAACGGTAATTTCTTCTAATATTCGTGCGTCTTGACTCGTCTCACAGAGCGTAAACTGGCAGCCAGTGTATGCTCGTTGAGCTTACATTTGTCGCACTTTAAACGCGGCTCGCCCCATCTCTTGTATTGGGAAATCTGTGGGTATATCGCATAGTGACAGTCACTTTGACGACCCATGTGGTGTAATTGTTTGAGATGTCGACTCTTACACCGGTTCCGGGATCGATTCAAGGGCAGTACAAACATTTGTGTGCATGAACATGTCTGTTTGTATTGGTCTGGGTGTTTCTATGTATAATATGTATGTTTTTACAAAAAAATGTGTGTGGGAATGTAAATAATTCAATATTCACACAGTATCATGTCGCCCAAAACTATGCATCAGCCTGTTATAAGGACACTGGCCAAACCACTGAAGCGCTTTTTTTTTCAAAGCATCAAAACTCATATTTTTAGTTTAGTATTTTAATCGTTTTTTATTATATTTTTGTATATTTTTTGACGTTCATAAGTGCTTTTTGTAAGCCTAATTTGAAATAAATGTTTTTGACTTTGACTTTGACTGTTTATATGTTGTTTAGTACCCCTCATTACAGGGTAAATGCTTAGTTTGGGATTAGATGGCGCTGTGTGAATGTCAGTGGATATTTGTTTATTACTATTTTGTGTGATTTTCCCAATCTGGTTACGGAATTGATGAATCTGAAAATATTGATGACTTCATGCTACAGGAGGTCCGTTAAGTCCTCGGTTAATTTTAAAAAAATTAAAATATTCTTAGGATTGGTGTTGTTAACATCCACTTATCGGGATTATTATTGGGACGCATCTCCCCATGACTCTGCTATGGGCAGGTTAGTTACCTCCAGTGGTTACTTCTTCTTCTTCTTCCTCAGCGTGTGTTCGCCCACCGTTGGACATAAGCCTCTTCAACTTTCCACACTGGGAACGGTTGTCCGTCACCCTTCTTGAAACTGGACCCAGGATCTCCCTGACATCATCGGACCATCGGGCGGGTGGTTTGCCTACACTTCTTCTGCTGGCTATCCGGGCTATCCAATCCAGAATTCGCTTACTCCATCGCTCGTCATATCTTCGGCATATATGTCCGGCCCAAGCCCACTTCAATTGGGAACTGGGTCACCCACGTCAACCACTTTGGTGCGTTGTCGGATTAGCTCGTTACTATTATTGATTAATTTATTAAATGAAACAAAATATACAACACATCCTTTTTTATTTACTCAATCGCTAATTATAATTATGTCGATACATTCAATAACCCAGTCTGCCAGGCAAGAAACCTGCCCCGCCAATCAGACCGGGGTTAATGACCCACTGGTAACGCCGTTTGGCAAAATGGCCGCCGTATTTCTGATGTTTGGCACACCGCCAACCAAACTGGTTGCGCTGACTACATTGCTAGCGGGAGTCAATAGCGGACCATTGTTGACTTCGCTGATAGCAAATGTGTTTCCAGGGTTGTTGAGGTTGCCTTTACCGGATAGACTGGAAAGGTCTACACCCATTAGACCTTGCATGCATGGGCACATCGTGAACGCTGTCTGTAAGAAAGGAAATTGGTTAAAACATGCCTGTTATGCCTGCATGCGTCCTTATTGTATTTGAGCCCTAGAGATCAGTGGCTTATGGTTAAACGGTAATCTGACTCGCGGCAAATCATCAGCTATTATCATAATCAGTTTATTACATCCCACTGTAATGTACAGAGAGTCCTGGACATTATTTCCATGGGGAGAACTTTGCGTCAGCTATATTACTGAAATATTATCAAAACGACTTATGTATTTTTTGGTAAAAAAGTAACAAAAACACATCATTAATATTTATGTACTTTCACATTTGTAATATTGTGTTTGACGACTCATCCCCGTGCAGTTCAAACTTTATGTGCATGAGTATGTCTGACTCTGTTTGTATTGTTCTAGGTGTTTTCTATGAATAATATGTATTTATATATAAAAAAATATATAAGTATGTTTATCCGTTATTTAGAATCCATATAACAGTAAATAGTCCGTATTACAATAATGCTTAGTTTGGGGTTTAATGGCACTGTGTGAACGTCAGGAATGTTTATCATTATTATATTATTATTTTTTTATTAAAAATAGCAATATTATATATATTATTTTAAAAAGTGTATTTACGTAACATTAGAAAATGTTTAGGTATAAGTTTTGGTATAATACATATCATAGGCGTACACACAATTGATAAAATTTGCCTATACAACTATCTATAACGATAACAATTACCTGGGCAAAGCACGCTACAGTCACAGCAAGAATAATATAGAAGTTCATATTGAATATTATTTGATGAACCAATAGAAGAATGAACGAGAATTTATCAGCACTGCCTTTATAGTGTCTGTTTTGTAATCCCTATTGAAATTTTTAATATTGTGGAATCAGTTATTTCAATTCCTCAATAGCGCGTACTTATTTCAAATATTAATTTTGTTTCTCATAGTTCAGGACGACCTTGCGTGGTTTAATCTCTGAGAACTTAGTTATTATTCTAAGGGAATCGCGTTCGATCTTTGGTCAGAAAAATTTCGTGCTTTTTTTTTCGAACTGCCTTTTGCTGTTGGCCGCAGATGGTCTTTAAAGCTTCACCGGGCATTTGGCGAGCGCAAATGGCTCTTAGATTATCGTGCGTGAACATGTATGTTTCTACAGATCTTGGTTTTTCTGTCATGTTCATGCACACAAATGAATGACAAAATTCAACTGCTCGGGGATTGAACCCGGAACCTTTGGTGTAGTAGCCGTAGATATCACATTATCTTTCATATTCTATCAATTGACCATTTCTTGTAACATACCTTATCGCTTTCTCGACATATAAGCTATAAAAGTTAATACGATAATTAAACACGGTTATTTCAGAGATAATTTTCATAAAATAAAATGACAAGCCGAATTAATATTTTCTTCTTTATAACGCTTTTGATTAAGGTAATTAATATATTAAATCAATAAATTAATCAGCCTCTTACACTTGACAGCAAAGTACTGGAAACAGCATGGCTATGGAGAGGGTACGCTATAACCCGACTAACCCAAATCTTAAACAGATGGAGAGTATTGGGGCTGCTGATAACTTGTCACGTAAGGATATCTAGTCACAGCAGCTAGTAATTTCACTGGCTGCTAGTGATGTCCACATGCTATCACTATTTTAATTTTTACTGTTTGATGTTCCCCCCGTAATAAGATATTCTCCCGCAGTACAGCATTACCTAAAATCGTTCGCACGTGACGCTCGGCCGGCCGGTATTTCAATATTACAGACACTTCAATTTCTCGGCAAGCGTAGCGTAGGACACCCTTCGTCCGATGGACCGACGACTTGCGAAAGGTCGCTGGTGGAGGCCGGATAAGAAAAGCGGAGGACCGGGATGTCTGGCGCAAAATGGGGGAGAACTATGTCCAGCAGTAGACTGCGATAGGTTGAATAGGACTCCATTTTCATTCATATGTAATGGATTATCTTTTTCTTTTCAGATGGTCGTCAGTCAATACATACCTACATCGTTTTCAAACCTAGTAAATACTTCTCCGATAACCAATGGCATACCCACTACTGTTGGCACCGAAATGAAGCCCAGACTACTTACCGTGACTAGTACATCTCCAATCACCCCATTTGGCATTTCAGTGTACGCTGAAAATATTGTTCTGGAAGGTTCTGTGGCAGTGAATGGCAAATTGCCATTCTTGGGTGTGATTGCACTCGAAGGCTCATTGCCATCAAGAGGCCAAGGTGTAGCTAGATGCAGCTGCGGCGACGGAGTTGGCATCGTTAGTGAAGGGCTGAATGCGAATGGCGGGGCTGTTTCTGTATACTAGTTTAAAGTTCTAGGAATAATAAATTATTTATTTATGTGTCTATTTATGTTTGTGTTTTATTCACCATTTAAATAAATATTATTAAGGTAACAAACTACTTGTCTTTGTGTTATGTTTCTTGAAGGATCGTTGGTATCAAAAGACCCTCGTCGTCTATTAATATTCCGTCTATTTATCTTTTATATTTTAGCCTTCATTGCTTACTGGCACAATCTTCTAGAAAGTTCTTTATCATTGAAACGTCAATAGCCATTCTCGGGTGTGGTTGCGCTCGAAGGCTTAATACCATCAAGAGGCCAAGGAGTAGATAGATGCAACTGCGGCGACGTAGTTGTCAACGTTAGTGTAGGACTGAGCGCAAATGGCGGGGCTGTTTCTGTAGAATAATCTTAAATTTCAGGATTCATTATTTATTAATATGTCTGTTTATGTTTGTGTTTTATTCACCAGTACATATATTATAAAGGTAACAAACTAACTCTATGGGAATCCTTTGAAGGAAAGTTAGTATCAGAAGACCCTGAACACATTTTACACTCCTGTTTATTTTATCACAGTATCTTTATAACCTCACTTTAATATTTCTTTAACACTGTTCTAGAGGGCTCTAAGACAGTGAAGGTACTCTGAAAAATAGCTTAAACTGTATGGCGTGACATGGTTGGCATTTTTAGCGAAGGTCGCAGTACGAATGGCGAGGCTGTTTCTGGATACAAATTTTAAAGTTTCATGTTTAATACATTAGTTTATTTATTTGTCAATTCATTTTCGAGTTTTACCGTGCTTCGGATGTAACGTAAAGCCGGTGGTGATGGCTATAATCTAAGGATGGTAGTCTTACCACCAATCCGCACTGGGTTGGTTAATGGCCCGAACTTCCCATAACCATGGGGTGTTTCTGGCCTGTCCCTGAAGTAGGAAGTTATAGGCCGATGATTAAAGAAATGAAAATCATTTATTAGCCTACTAAAACATAATTTGCTATTAATTTACAAATTATATTAAAAGGATGTAAAAAGAAAAACTCATACATAATTACGACAAAAAAGGTATACACAAAGATGAATCCATAAACACTTCATACTTTGCTAAGCAGTCAGGAGGCCATTATCAATGTCAATGATGGTTTGTCCATTTAATGTTTATTGTTGGTGTTCCGCAGCCAAATGGTAAAAAAACCGAACGCTTGTAGATTCGTCAAGTCTGTCTGTCTGTCCGTCCGTATGTCACACCCTATTTTCTCAGAAACTATAAATACTGTTCAAACTTTGTAAGTATATGTACTCTGTGAACCGCTATAAGGCTTTTGACAAGAAATTTGAATTTCCCTATACATTGAACTGAAACTCAAAATATTTTTTTTAAAAATAGAGTTTGTAAAACAAAGTCAATTTTTTGTCCCTATATCCCTATGTGCGCTTAAATCTTTAAAACTACACAACTGATTTTGATGCGGTTTTTTTAATAGATAGAGTGACTCAAGAGGAAGGTTTATATGTATAATAACATCCATTAAATAGAGAAGAAATCCTGTTATAAATAACCAATACAGCAATAAACAGCACCAATACATTTTTACCTTTTCCAAAAGATAAGCTTTTGGAAAAGTTAAAAACCTGACGTCTTGACGGCTGAACATTTTGAAAACGGGCTTGGATAACCTCCAACCTACAACAGTTTTTTTTTGTAATATAGTGGAATACTCAGTGAATATCTGAGGACCTAAGATAATTTAAGTGACCGACTATGTCTTCATTATCAGCTCATTAAACGTTCCCACCGAGGAGCACGAGACTACCCGTACGAGGTTGTATAGGACTTTAGAAGAATTAAGTATTTAATTAAGAAATTAAGATTCGAAAATACATTGGTACGTCGCAGGATTCGAACCTGCACCCTTCAGATCAGAAGGCAACAGTCCACACTAATGAGCCACCGACGCTATTCATCATCAGCTTATTAAATGTCCCCAACGAGCCACCGGGGCCACGAGCCTACTCATAGAGGGTGATTAGGCCTTAGTCGACCATCGGGCCCAGTGCGGATTGGCCGACTACACGCACAACCTTCGAATCTCTTCGCAGGCGTGCGCAGGTTTCCTCACGATGTTTTCCTTCACCGTAAGAGCGTCGGATAAACGTACATAATTATTATATTTCTATAATCCGATAAAGACGCTCTTACTCATACTTTTTTGTAACCACAAACTGAAATGTTCATCCACAAAAAAAATTGCACTGACCGGGAATCAAATGCGAAAAATTTCGTATAATAGCGGACTTCTCAACCATCACACCACATGGTTCGTCAAAAGCAATAATATAGCAATATATTATTTCACCAAATTTCCCAGACTTGATAAGGCATTATGTAAAAGTTACAAACACCTTTCCATTGTTTGCGATAGTACTATGAAATATTATAATTATTAGCATATATATACATGAACTTTTTAATAATCATTAGTATATGAAGTTGAAAGTAGCCAGCAATATGATGAAAATCGTCGCTCTTGTGTGCCTCCAAGCTTTATTGTTTGATGTAAGTTTATGTTTGCTAGCTCACCCGTTTTTATTTTGTTAAACTGTAAACATTTTTAGTAGAAGTCTGCCTTTTATGACATAAGTAGAAAAAGACATACGCTTTAGCTGGTTAATTTATAGGCATGACTTGTTCCCCGCGGTCAGTGTTGCCACCTCAATTTTAGAAAAGGGCTTTTTGAGAAGCTAAAAAGAGCTAGATAGGGCTAGATTGAGCATCAAAAGATTTTCTGTTCTGAAAATGTGAAATTATCATGTCATGAAGCCGTTTTTTTTGGAGAGTCTAAAAAAAACGTCATCAAGACCGATGAAATAGCAAAAAAGTACTTGTTAGCATGTCGAATCTTCATAATTTGGTAATATTTTCAAGACAGTGAATAAGAGCTAGATTGCTCTTTTCGGCTAAATCGTTAAATAAGGAGTTCACCTATGCTAAAAAGTGCTAGATCTAGCTACAAAAGGGCTAAGGTGGCAACACTGCCCGCGGTATAACTCCCGATACCATACTTATGGTAAATAATAACTTTATTATCCCGCAGTAAAACATAACAGCGAAACACATAAAACCATTATCATAATTATCAAACTTTGGTTCTCAGGTAGCGATTGGCCTGCCAAACATCCTCGGCAGTAACCTGAACACGCTCAATTCCGGTATCACAACGAACGTGGTGCCATCTAGCGTGTTATCCGGTAGTGCTGCTCAAGTAGTCTTGCCAGGGTATTCTCCGAACTGGCCTGAGGCAGCCCAAGCTGTACCTCTGCTGACAGAGATACTGCCAAGTCTTCAGTTTGGTGAGATGTCTGTGGATGGGGAAATGCCAGTAGGTGGCATGATCAAGATAACTGGATCCTTCCCTGTATATGGAAGCGTGGCTGTCGATGGTACTGTACCTTCTCGTGGAACTGCCTACGTGGACACCGCTAACGTTTTGAGGAACGAATGTTCGTGTGTTTAAATGTTTCATAAATAAATCTGTTGTCTAGTTTTAATTTGACGTTTTCTTTCACGTCCTTTTTATAAGATGTTGCTTGCAAATTAACAAGTTCTTTAAGTCATTCAATGATGTAAAAGGTATAGATTCGTGATAAGCTCACAAAACAATAAAAAAAGTGTTCCGAATGCAGCGACAGGACACATACACATATTTCGATAAGCGTATATTTACCTAAACAAAGAGCCTACAACTATATTCTCTTTGGCGGTTTGATTTTGAGGCACAGGTGGCGTATCTACCTTTATATAAAATGATGTCATTTCGCGAGTTGGCCAATGGCCATGACAGGTGCAGGGTTAAGGGAAATTAATGTAGTCTTTGTTTTTCGTCAACAATGGCTTGCGTCCGTCACCCTAGACGACGTTCGACAAATGTTTGATAATTTTACTAGCTACAGTGCCTTCATCCCGAAATACAGAAGTGCAAAACACTCTTGGCACTACGGTGGTATCTGGACGGTTCAGTACTGTATCTACCACCTACTTGTTTCTACGGTTACCAATAGATGGCATTGTACGCTGCTCAGAAGAGTAGAAAAATATGTCTGGAAAATCATAATCGCCAAATATAACAAGAAATTGGGTATTCTACTTGAAAAAGGGGAATTAAAGAAAACACATTATGATAAACTTCTTAAAGTTAGTATTTGTTTAAATTGCACTAAAACATACTTCTTTAATACCTTAATACTGAACATGGTGAATAGATGGCAGTACACGTTCTCAGTAACGATAGTGAGTTGAATAAAACAAGTCGATACGTTTAGTCCAACGTTTCTTTTAACATAAATACCCTTTAAAAATATATTTATCTTGACTATCCCAAAATGCCTTAACAGCAGCCATCACCTCGCTATCATCCTGAAATGTCTTGCCCCTGAGGTAAAATAAAAGACGCTGGGGGTTAAATCTGGAGAATAAAGCGGGTTTTCGATCAGTTTAAAGCCCACTTCTCGAATGGCAGCCATCCTAACTTCGGCTTTGTGTGCAGAAGTGTTGTTCAATAAAAATAGGACTTTCGCTTGGAGTCTGCCCCATCTTTTTTCCTTTATGAATTCTGGCAGTTGTCTTATTTCAACAGTGTAGTAGGACCCGTTATTGTAGCTTCCCTTTCCAGGTAATCAACCATTATGATTCCCTCAGCATCCTAGAAAACGAACACCTTGCCACTGCGTAGAGACTTTTTCCGCGACTTCTTCGGCGTTGGCGAGACTGACCTTTTCCAAGTCATCGATAGTTGCTTGGTCTCAGGATCAAAATGGTCACAAATCAAGACAAAAAATTTACTTAGTTAGCCTGGAACTTTGCAAGATTGGCTATTGAAATATCAACTTTTTCTTTTGTTCGTCCGTTAACATTCTCGGTACCCAACGCGCAGAGACCTTCTTCATATTCATTTTGACGATCCATTTGGTGAAGCGGTTGAAATGTCGGCTACTACACCAAGGGTGATTCGATCCCCGGGCAGTACAAACATTTGTGTGCATGAGCATATGCCATATGAGAACTCTGCGACCTCAGCTAAACGTCTGACGGTTACTCTGCGGTCTGCTTATTAGCTTCTTCGATTTTTTTCACGTTTTTCTCAGTGAGAGTCGAGGTTGGGCGTCCCTCGCGATGTTCATCTTCGAATGTTCTACCCAGTTTAAACTCTGCACCACCGGCCACCGTAGAATATGGAGGAGCAGAGTCTCACAGTATCTGCACTAAATCAACGTGTATCGTTTTAGTAGACATTATTTTAAAACAGAGGTACTTCGTATTGTCGCTCCGACGGCTAGTATTCAAACAAATGTATCTCCTCCAAATGACATCCTATTTATACATTGTTTTAGTTGGGTAGTTGTAAAGAAGTTTATTGGGTGTCTTATCTTTAATTTATTTATACCCGTTAATCATTTTTGCTCACCCCTAGTAAAATCAACTAATTAAATAACTAAGATTAAATGTTTTGATCACGCGTGGTGGGTTCCGCTTAATATCCCTAAATCTATGCTATGCTATGATGAAAGTCTTGTGCCTTACAGTGCATATAGGTTGCAGTGTAATGATTTTAAATCCGATGATTGCCAAGTTTTAGCCGTGAATAAGAACTTGTGAGGTTGACGATTAGAAAGCAAGAAAAACATTTATTTGCTACAAAGACTAATAAATAATGTAAAAAACGATTACGGAATCAAATACTTAATCTATCCTCGTATTTGTTATTGTTTGGCAATATTTTGTGATGTATAATTTCTTTGAATTGATTCTTAATCTCTTTTCTCTTCTCTCTTTTTTTATTATATAAATTAAGTTGTTTGCTGTGTGTTTGTTTTAATATTATCTGTTTGTACTTTACTGTCTCCTTTTTTTTCTATTTTTTTGTATGTGACTCACTCGCCACAGGTACAGCCAGAAAATCAGTTCTGCAGTGTTCCCTTACTGCTGCAGTTTATGCTGAGGTTGTACCTGATTGGCCACTAGGTTTTTTTTCTAATAATAATTAGTTATATGTATGTTTTATTCACATTTAACTAACCATTAGTTAAATACTTACTTACCTACTTTACTTATCTTTGTTTTATTTTTGTATGTTGTGGCCAATAAAAATATTTGCCACAACATACGAAAATAAAACTGAAAATGTAGGCTATATATTTATAGTTATATAAAAACTCAAATATAAATTGTAAGTATTGTAAAAAATAAAAGATTTGTTTCTTTAAGTGCTTTTACTGACTATAAACGCATTCAAGTTTATTAAAATCAATAGTAGAGACCACCAATGCCAGCAAGACCTCCGTAGCCGCCCAAAGCACCGTAACCGCCAAGACCGCCATAGCCGGCGGCGAGTCCCTCGGAGACCATGCCGACAGCACCGTTGCCGCAGCCGCAGGTGGCCACGCCGGAGCCAGCCGTAGGCAGAGCACCCTCGAACGCCACAGCGCTCAGGAACGGCAACTGACCGTTCACAGCCAGCACACCCTCGATCACGTTCTCAGAGGCTATGGCCAGACCGCTGGGGCCGATGGGGGAGATGGTGGTGACGACGAGCGGGCCGCTGGAGCCAACGCTGAGGCTGGAGAGACCGTTGACGAGCACTCCGCTGCCGAGACCAGCGTTGATGCCAAGGCCGCTGCCGACGCCGAGTCCGAGACCGGTGCCGAGACCGAGACCGCTGGTGACGCCGAGTCCGAGTCCGGTGTTGACGCCGAGTCCGTTGCCGATGCCGACGCCAGCGCCGTAGCCGTAGCCGGCTCCGTTGCCGATGCCAAGTCCACCGCCGATGCCAAGGGCTGATCCGCCACTGACCACAATGTCATTGTCAACGTATTGGTTGCCAGTGACGTAGGATTGACCGAAAGCAATCTGTCAAATGAACAGAAAATGAAGTACTTTAAAATTAAGAAATAAGCGCTGTTTATTCTTATTATTATTTTAGTCACTATGTAACTTACAATATAAATGCAATATTTCGTTTGAGGAAAATGACAAGAATGGGTTTAACTTGGAGTTCGATGGTATTTGCTTAAGAGTTGGATGAGGTGAAGTGACAGGCGTGTTCGAATGATGATCGCTCTAAGCAAACAACAGTAAAGAAAGGAAGAAAGAAAACAGTAATGGTTGGTCGGATGGGTTTTTCAAAATAATATTGAAATGACTTTGCTAGAAGGCACGTCAAGTAGTTGGTCCTAACTACTATACTCTTATCGGGTGAGTGACGGCCCCAACTCCTCAGCTATGCTTTGAGGACAGATCTATGACCTGACAATGAGACGTTATGTGGGTTTGTTGGCAGTTATAACATATAATCTTTACCTGGATGAGCAGAGCCTGAGCGCTCAATACAAACAATAACTTGGCTGCCATTTTGATGTGGTTAACTCAAGATGTGACTCTAGAATGGATACTGGAGGTCACACTTTACTTTATATATGTCAGAATTTAGCTATATGTTGACTTATCATACTCGACACAGTGACAACATTTGTAGAAATATTTTAGCCATCCCTGATAGGAAAGAACGTGATTTTAAATTTACATTTAAAAAATCACGTTTTTGATACAATTATGGTACAATACTACTTTTGCGATAGTATGCCAACGATAAAAGGTATAGAACATTGCGGAATTATGTCAAACAAGCAGTATATATACGCGTGAGAATTTTACACCAACATCCTAGTTCTACAGCCAACTAAATCATTCAACCATGTCCAAGATCGCTTTCTTGTGCCTCTGCATCCAAGCTTGCTTGGTTCAGGTAAGGAATATTGTTAAGAACGACTAAGATTAAACTAATCTTAATCGTTCTTACTTACTTCTAAGTAAACATTGATATGACTTTGCGTTTTTAATGATAAGAAGTGAATAAGACGACTTGTTAGTAAATCATGCGCCTGGTCATAACAGCCACTAACTTATTATAGATAAGTCCTTTCTAAAAGCTTACAAATAAAGGCCTAAGGAAGAAAAAAGAGAAGAAACAGGTCCTCACATTACAAACCTTAACAGTTGATAGAACCAAAAATTTAATGTTAAGACAAATGTAGCCAGTACAAGACTTATATTTACCCTAAACCGCATTTTGTTTTCAGAATGTGTTCTCCCAGGTGATCGGTGGTTACTACGGCCAGTACAATAACCTTGACATCGAGCTCGAAGCCGGCAGCTACGGCGGCTACGGAGCTTACGGCTTCGGCAACGCAGGCCTCATCGGGGGCATCAACCCGGCCATCAACGTCGCCGCTATCAACCCTGGCGTCTCTGTTGGTGGATACGGTCTGGGTATCGGAAACGCCGGTCTCGGTCTGGGTATTGGCAATGCAGGACTCGGTCTTGGAATTGGAAATGTAGGCCTTGGTTTCGGAAACGCTGGTCTGGGTCTTGGCGGTCTCGGCAACGCTGGCTACGTGGCTGGTGGACTCTCCGGCTACGGTGGCATCGCTGACGTGGCCGCGGTCACGTCTCTGCCAGTTGTCGGCCCTTACGGCGGTACCGGCTACGCTGACCTGGCGGTGGCCGGTGAGATGGGAGCTGCTGGAACTGCGATCATCACCGGACAGATCCCCGTGCTCGGATCCGTGAGCTTCGGTGGTGGCATCCCCGCTTATGGTTCCGTCTCTATTGCCGGAAACTGCGGCTGTGCTGGCGTCCCCCTGTAATTCATTAAAATGGACATTTGAAAAATAAAAAGATCTGTTCGCAAATTACAACTTCGATTTCTAATTTTCCTTTATCACAATGTTTGAAGATCAATTAAAAAATTAGATCAAATATCACCAATTATACTTCCTTGTGAGACACTTTTAATTAATCATTAAAAAACTTTAATATTTTTTTAACGATTGAGAAGATTTTGCAAAAAGTTTTATGAGTGTGTTAGTGAATGCTGCACTTTTAACCGATTATCCAAAAAAATTAGAATTTCCACTTTAGTTAGGAAACCGGAAATTACAAGAGTATTTTTTTATGTTTCACTCAAGACACTTAATGATAATAAAATGAGTATCTTTAACAAGAAGTTAAGGTTTTAAACGCAGTCTTGAACTACACATATACTCATTTTAACACAGTTTAAGTGTTGGTGGTGTTTACGCTATTTAATATAAAGGATCACTCAATCCACATGAACATAATATAAAAAATAAGAACATCCATAGGAGAACTAATGTTTCTGATAGACCTTCAAAAAACTCACTTGTACTTGATGTACCGATGGCCAATAGACTGGGAAGGTTCTCTAGTGACCAAGGATCGGGAAATTATGCGTAGGTCGACTTCCTACAAAAGTACTGATAACTTGGTTAGGTTGGCTGTAAGCAGATTAATGTCAATTGCTAGTGATCGGTCTGCGTGGAAATCATTAAGGGAAACCTCCGTTCAGTAGTGGACATGGAGAGTGCTATTTATTTATTTAAAAAGGTACACCAACAGTATATATACACAACATTGGACAACATTTAGTTAAAGGTTATGGTCTGGTACATATACCCTTTATAGGCGAACACAACATTGATAAACATTAGAATAACAACACATGAGATAAAAATGATAATGTTTTTTTAAAAGATTGTTTAGAGGAATATGTAGCTCAGCTGTTAGTAGGCGGTACACTCGATACTCGATTGAGCGTCGGTGTCTTGATGGTGTGGTCATTTCCCTTCCGATCGGGAGGGCGCAAGTTAAAATCCAGCCACGTACCAATGTGCTTTCGAATTTTCGAAGCTGTATGTACTTTATCCGACACTCTCACAATGAAGGAAAACATCGTGAGGAAACCTGCGTGTACCTGCGAAGAGATTCAAAGGTTGTGCGAGATGTAGTCCAAACCGCACTGGGCCCACGTGCATGACTAAGGCCCATAAACCCTTTATGTGTAGGCACGTGCCCCTTGGTGGGGACCTTTAATGATGATGATGAGACTCGATACTGAGTCGTCTTGGTACCAAGACATTACGAAATTACGGTGGTCCGTAATGTCATATATCGTCCCATGAAATAGGAGTGTTTTGTTAATGTTTCGGGATGAGGGCACTCTAGCTAATGAAATTACGGGGTATATGAGACCTAAAAACCGTCGTCTCGGGTGAAGGGCGCAGGGCGGTGTTGACGCTGAATAGTAACTTAACTGTGGCTGTTCTCCAATACTGCCCTGTCATGGCCAGGCGTGGCACATACCATCAGGTGAACGAACTGACCTTCCCGATCACTCTTAACCGTAACAAATAATTATCTGCATCGTCAGAAACATTGTGGCACTGCAAATACTTGTACGTATGTTGTTCATGCTAAATGCTGATGTAGGTTAGTTACAAGGTAAGCGAATTTAATCGCTTATACTAAAGTATTAATTAGTTAATATTTTGTAAGTTATTTATTAATATTTATAATGCTACAAAATAAGGATTTGCTTCTGCGTATTGGGTTATAAACGCAGTTTCGAGTGAGCGACCTCTGGTGACTGTTGCAAAATGCTAACCGAGTTGCAAAATGCTAGTTGAAGTGGCAGTGGGCTGGTCACGTATGTCTCAGACCGTTGGAGCAGACGAGTTCTGGAGTGGAGACCGCGTCTCGGCAAGCGTAGCGTAGGACGCCCTCCGGCCCGATGGACCGACGACTTGCAAAAGGTCGCTGGTGGAGGCTGGATGAGGAAAGCGGAGGACCGGGATATCTGGCGCAAAATGGGGGAGACCTATGTCCAGCAGTGGACTGCGATAGGTTGAATAGGAATCCAAGAAAAGCCAGCAAACGATATATTTCACAAAACTTAAACATAACTCTTTGAATGAATTTTGAATAATGGTGTTCGAAAGGTTTTTCAGAAATAAAAAAATGTATAATATATTCTCATAAAGTTTTTACTGGTCAAAATGCGGTCACGGATTAAATCAGAAGTAAAGGCCGCCGAGACCGGCGATGCCTCCGATAGCGCCAATGCCACTGAGTCCACCGTAGCCAGCGAGACCACCGTAGCCGGCGAGTCCCTCGGAGACCATGCCGACGGCGCCGTTGCCGCAGCCGCAGGTGGCCACACCGGAGCCGGCCGTAGGCAGAGCACCCTCGAACGCCACAGCGCTCAGGAACGGCAGCTGACCGTTCACAGCCAGCACACCCTCGATTACGTTCTCAGAGGCTATGGCCAGACCGCTGGGGCCAATGGGGGAGATGGTGGTGACGACGAGCGGGCCACTGGAGCCAACGCTGAGGCTGGAGAGACCGTTGACGAGCACTCCGCTGCCGAGACCAGCGTTGATGCCAAGGCCGCTGCCGACGCCGAGTCCGAGACCGGTGCCGACTCCGAGACCAAGTCCGGTGTTGACGCCGAGTCCGTTGCCGATGCCGACGCCAGCTCCGTAGCCGTAGCTTCCGGTGTTGCCGATGCCAAGCCCACCACCGATGCCAAGGGCAGAGCCGCCACTGACATAGATGTCATTGTTGACCACTTGGTTGCCAGAGACGTAGGATTGACCGAAAGCAATCTGTCAAATACACAGAACAAGAAAATTAAATTGAATGGTTCCTCTTAATATAGTAACAACTGCTCTTCTACTCTAATCTTAGAAGTTATTGAATCAATAAGCTCACCAGATCATAAAGTTATCTCCTTTAAAATCCAATATTTTGGTAGAGGAATAGACATAAATTTCTTAAACGTCCTATGTCATTAGGTTGAGAGCTTGATAGCGTGTAGCGATTACTGTTAATGGTCTATCCACGGATAGGTGACTGGATAACAATATATACAAGTCCTTTCGCACTCTCGTAGGCACTTTGAGCAGTTGGTTCCAATTACTATTCTATGATGTGGTGAGTAACGGGCCAAACTTCACATTACCATGCTTTGAAGAAAGACCTTTGACCCACTAGTGGGATGTTAATTTGATTGATTGGTAACCATAACCTGATAATCTTACCTGGACGAGCAGAGCCTGAGCGCTCAACACAAACAATAATTTGGCTGCCATTTTGATGTGGTTTACTCAAGATGTGACTCTAGAATGGATACAGTAGGTCACGCTTAACTTTTTATATGTCAGAATGTAGCCATATGTTCACATATCATTCTCGACATAGTGACACAATTGGACGCAATATTTAAGCCACCTGTGATAGAGAAGTACGTGATATACAACTTACATGTTTAATAAATCACGTTTTGGTCACAATTATTTGCGATAGGACGCTAATGATAATAGGTAAAAACCGTTTCGAAATAATGTCAAACAAGTAGTATATATAGGCGTGAGAATTTTACACCATCATCCTAGTTCCACTGTCAACTAAATCATTTCACCATGTCCAAGATCGCTTTCTTGTGCCTCTGCATCCAAGCTTGCTTGGTTCAGGTAAGAAATATATCAAGGGTTCAATGATTCTTTATGGATATAATTACAGAAAAGTTTTAAGTACAAGTAGCTTCGACTTTACCTTTTTTAAATGTTACGAAATTTTATTTGTTTCTTCAAAAAGTACACATAATAACAAAAATGTTACTTTCTGCATAACTGTGCAACAGTTTGTTTGCTAATAATTATCGGCTTGTCAGCAATCATAAGACTAGTCATGACATCCACCGTGGTGCAGTGTTTATAAGGTGCCAAGAAGAGGCCTATTTAATAATATCCACTAGAATGCCCACATAATAAACTTTTGTAGAAGATAGAATTGAAAATATGATGTTATCAATGATATTCTGTATATATAAACGTAGATACGCCACCCGTGCCTCAAAAACGAACTGCTAAGGAGAATACTGTTTGTAGCTAAGCTTTTGCTTAGGTTAATGTACGCTCATTCGAAATATGTGTATGTGTGCTGTCGCTGCATTTGGAACACTTTTTTCGATTGTTTTGTGAGCAAATCACGAATCTATACTTTTTACATCATTGATGTTATGATGATAAATGTAGCCTGTACAAGACTCATAATAATGTACACTACTCATATAACCACATTTTGTTTTCAGAATGTGTTCTCCCAGGTGATCGGTGGGTACTACGGCCAGTACAATAACCTCGACATTGAGCTCGAAGCCGGCAGCTACGGCGGCTACGGAGCTTACGGCTTCGGCAACGCAGGCCTCATCGGGGGCATCAACCCGGCCATCAACGTCGCCGCTATCAACCCTGGCGTCTCTGTTGGAGGACTAGGTCTGGGTATCGGTAATGCCGGTCTCGGTCTGGGTATTGGCAATGCAGGACTTGGTCTTGGTATTAGCAACGTAGGCCTTGGTTTCGGAAATGTTGGTCTGGGTCTTGGCGGTCTCGGCAACGCTGGCTACGTGGCTGGTGGACTCTCCGGCTACGGTGGCATCGCCGACGTGGCCGCGGTCACGTCTCTGCCAGTTGTCGGCCCTTACGGCGGTACCGGCTACGCTGACCTGGCGGTGGCTGGTGAGATGGGAGCTGCTGGAACTGCGATCATCACCGGCCAGATACCCGTGCTCGGATCCGTCAGCTTCGGTGGTGGCATCCCCGCTTATGGTTCCGTCTCTATTGCCGGTAACTGTGGCTGCGCTGGTGTCCCTCTGTAATTCGTCAAAACTTACGTTCGTGAAATAAAAAGATCAAATATACATTTGTTTATGTTTTCCTTTTCTACAGTAAATTAACCTTTAACCCAAAAATAATACTAAATCGGACCCATAATACTTCCCTAAGAAACACAGGAACAAATCTTAATTTATTATTTAGAAACCAATTAGTTAAACATATTAGCATTGATTGAGAAGGTTTTGACAGTAACTTTTTCAATAGTAATAATATGCATTCTAATATGAATATTAAAAAATATGAGAAGTTTCTCTTAGTTCTTCAGTTATTTTTATTATTTTACATTATGCACCCATAATAATAGTGACATAAATATCCTTTACAAGTAAAGATAATCCAACGTCGCTTTTAAATACAGTCTTGTATTATGTATCTACTTATTTTAATTCTGCTTTTACAATCATTCACTTTGTGATTTGGAGAGCGTTTTGCGATGTCTTGTCTTCCTTGTCACCGCTTAATAATAAGAACCGCAAACTGATTAATTTTCTGGGAAATTGATAAACTTTCATAAGATTCCGCACCAGAGATAAATTGTATTATTTTACGCTTACATTTTCGTAAATTGATCAACATAACGAAATTACCTTTGATGACAATCAATTTTGATGCCTGGGAGGAAAAGCAAGATGCAATTGGAGTTTTTTGCGACTTGTCTAAAGCTTTTGACTGCGTCGACCATGAAACACTTTTATTAAAGTTGAGATATTACGGTGTATCAGACTGCTCATTAAGTCTTGTAGAATCTTACTTATCGGAAAGAGTTCAGAAAGTCTGTATTAATGGCATAATTTCGCAAGGCGCTCTTTTGCGAATGGGAGTACCCCAGGGTTCAATTTTAGGCCCTCTTTTATTTTTAATATATATAAATGACCTCCCTTACTATTGTAAAAGCCTTTCGGATATAGTTCTATTTGCTGATGATACGTCATTGATTTTTAGTGTGAACAGACGTAAGGAGACATTTGACGATGTAAATAGAGCTCTGTCCCAAGTTATGGATTGGTTCACTGCTAACAATCTTTTACTTAATGCTAAAAAAATTAAATGTATAAAATTCACTATGCCCAATGTAAGGCAGGTCGAGACCAACATAACTGTAAATAATGATCAAGTGGAGCTAGTGGACTTTCTATGCATAATTTTAGATTCAAAGCTGCAATGGGGGCCTCACATTGAATCCCTGGCTGGTAGACTTAGCTCGGCAGCTTATGCTGTTAACTTTAGTTATTTTCATAGTGTCATGTCGTATGGTCTACTGTTGTGGGGCTCGGCTGCCGACATTAATACAATATTTGTGCTACAGAAAAGAAACTTTTCAAAGAAATAAATATAATGACTGTAGCATCGCAATATATTTATGAAAATTTAACTTATGTTCGTAAATACTTTCGTAACTACCTTTAAGAAAAATTGTGATTTACACAATTTTAATACTAGGAATAAAAACCAACTTGCTGTTCCGGATTTGAGACTACATAAAATAGGTAACTCTTTTATTGGAAGATGTTTAAAGTTTTTCAATAAGATACCGCAAAATATTGTAGAGTTGCCCTTTCATATGTTTAAAGTTCAGAATCAAACAACACGTTTCAAAAATAGGGTACTATACTATTGACGAATATTTATGTGATAAAAATGCGTGGTCTTAAACTGCTCAGCTATTTCAGTGTTTATGACATATTGTTACATTAAGGAATTGTTTTTAAAAAAGGCTACACTGTTGAGTTTTTTTTGGATGCTTCTTTCTCAACAGGCCAAACCATTGAAGCACTTTTTTTCAAAGCATCAAAGTTCATATTTTTAGTTTAGTATTTTTTTTTTTATTTTTTTTTTAATTTATTTTCGTACAAAGGTTGACAACTTAAATGTAACAAAAAGGAACAATAAGTACAGGTAGGCTTATCTTTAAAAAGAGATTTCTTCCAGCAGACCAAATAATATAAAAGAAAACTAAAATTTTAGCCAATTAGAGCGGTAGACGAAAGCAACCATGAACAATATACACTAATACTAACACATGAAATTAAGATATATATATACATATAAGTACATGTACACACATATAAATAAATATACTAATATATATGAATATATTATATACGTAAATACCAATAATATACACAATACAATCAAATATTTAACATACTACAATACAATACAATACGAATATATATACATATAAAAATATATATGATGTGTGTAATCCAACAACATACTGAAATAAATGACAAAACAAATTTAACTTTAAAAGAAAATCATACTTTCAAGAGCTCACAAAATTCTACTTTACGTAACAGGATTTTTTATTTTTTTAATTTTTTTTTAAAGGAACCAACAGTTGGACACCCACGTAAAACACAAGGAAGTTTGTTCCAAAGTCTCGCAGCCTCAACTGTAAAGGAATCGCTGTACATATTGGAAGTACTCTTAGGAATTTTAGAGACAAATTATAGTAAGAACGATGTGTACGTCCAGACGAGGAAAGATATGTAAAGCGCTCCCTCAGGTAGCTCGGGTACAAAGGATTCTTCAAAATGTTGAATAATAACACAAGAATCCGATAGCTTCGGCGCTGCCGAATAGGAAGCCACCTTAGAGTGCTACGGTACTCAGAGACATGATCGAATTTGCGAAGACCAAAAATAAAGCGAATGCATAAATTTTGAAAACGCTGAAGTCTGTTTAAAAGTTCCTCCGTTATATCAAGAAAACAAGAGTCAGCGTAGTCGAGTATAGGAAGCATGAGTGATTGAGCTAAAACTATTTTAGTTTCAATGGGAAGGAAGTTTTGCAAGCGCTTTAAAGAATGAAAACAGGATAACATTTTCCAGGCAGCAGCGTGACTGTGGTACGCAATGAGCGCACACTTTGCGTTTGTATTTTTCTGCAGTTCACGTAAGGCAAAGGAGACCTGGCTCAACCTACCAACTACATGAATTTATCTATCTACATGAATTTTCCAAGTCAAAGTTGCGTCCGTAGTTTCATTATAGTGGTCATAACCGTAATAGTTACTAATAATGTCGTATATTAAAATATTGTTTGTACCGCTACACTTCGCTCGACAAGTCTGATTGTATCTAAGTCTGTAGACACATGCATTGCCGCTGTCAACATCGACCAATTATAGAGCTGTATTATTTGTCGTATTTTGAAGAAGCGTATAATTAAACGCTCTACTGTGATTGGTCAAAACTTGTAGAATCTTGCTAATGGATATTCGATAATTAATGCATTTACCACGAGACGTTTCAAATGAATTTACGAAAATGTAGTTGTCAAATAATAAGTCTATCTCTAGTGTTCATCAATTTGCGATTCATATTATTTTCCGGCGACATATACAAAACGCAAGAAAAGTCCTATCTGCACTGTCACAAACATTAAACACTAGTACATATGTTATTTCTACTAATTGTTGTTGTTAAATATTATATTTTTACTATACGCGTTGTCTGTAGGTTGATGTAGGTTAGGTACGACGTCAGCGAATTTAGTTTTCTGCAAATTTGCTTACTCCAAGGCATTGTGACTTGGTTGTTATTTATTAGTAAATTACTTATTTACTCACCAAAAACATTACATTTAAAATGTTGACAAGACGACTGCATAAGGTTTGCTCTGTGAAAAATTCTTAAATTTTCAGTATAGAAAATTAAACAATGATATTGAACAACACTAAGGCCCGCATTGATCTTCACTTAAGTAGAATGAGAAAGAGATAGCGCTCTATACGATAAATAGCACCATCCCTTTCTAACTCAATTTAAGTAAAGATCTACGTCGAGTCTCGTTCTAGATTACGCGCCTAAGAGTAAAAAAGTAAATACAAATAAATATATGGGATCCAGCATTTGATAAAATGAGTACAAATAAGTTACGAAGGCGAGGTATTTGGCGAATTCACAAGAACGTGGAAGTAAAAGGAACAAAAGATACTTGAAAATTCATCAAAGTTACGGTTGCAGAAAAATTTTGAAAATAAAAAAAATACAATGAGAAATATGCATTAACTCTTTTGCGTAAAATAAATCTATTATATTCTTCTTGAAGTGTTCTGACAAGTTGAAGTTTCTGGAATCTCTATTTGTTGTAGTCGTCTACGGTTGGACAAAGATTTTCCTTTACGTTGCGGCAGATATCACGAACTACGCTTTTCTCATACATAGCCGCCACAACATTACCTTTCTCATGTCTTAAGTATATCGGCCCAGAGGGTATCTTATGATGCACTTGTAAAAAGGCGTTTTCTATTCAAGAACTCGTATACTCCAACGATTATCAGTTATAACAATTACCATAGATTTAATGAATAACCTTATAATTAGGTGCAACTTTACATTTCCTCAGCTTCTTTATCTCCGAAATTAACTTTAAGTAGCTGACATCGGAAGATCTATGAACCGCAAGTTATACTACAGTGCCCTCATCCCGAAACACAAAAGTGCATAACACTCCTGTTTCACGGGTCTATATCTGGCACTGCGGTGGTACCTATGTACCTAGACGATTCAGTATTGAGTTAAGAGAGAATATAAAATGCAAGAAGTATCACTGAATTTGCTTTATTTGAGGTATTTAAAATCATTTTCGAATCATTCTTCAGTAAAGGATGCCACCACGTCCGTAGCCGGCGAGTCCCTCGGAGACCATGCCGACGGCGCCGTTGCCGCAGCCGCAGGTGGCCACACCGGAGCCGGCCGTAGGCAGAGCACCCTCGAACGCCACAGCGCTCAGGAACGGCAGCTGACCGTTCACAGCCAGCACACCCTCGATCACGTTCTCAGAGGCTATGGCCAGACCGCTAGGGCCGATGGGGGAGATGGTGGTGACGACGAGTGGGCCGCTGGAGCCAACGTTGAGGCTGGAGAGACCGTTGACAAGCACTCCGCTGCCGAGACCAGCGTTGATGCCAAGGCCGCTGCCGATGCCGACTCCGAGCCCGGTGCCGAGACCGAGACCGCTGGTGACACCGAGTCCGAGTCCGGTGTTGACTCCGAGTCCGTTGCCGATGCCGACGCCAGCGCCGTAGCCGTAGCCGGCCCCGTTGCCGATGCCAAGCCCGCCGCCGATGCCAACACCGGAGCCACCGCTGACAATAATGTTGTTGTCAACGTATTGGTTACCTGATACAACAGCTTGTCCGAAGACAGCCTGGAAACAACATTAAATATTTGTAGCAAAACTTCAAATCAGTCGTTAGAAGGTAAGAACTTAATGTGTTCTTCTTCAATAACTTCAATACAAACTTTAAGGAGTAATGGACAAGTTAAAACATGACTTCATTTAGTTTGCCTTCTCTCTCTCCCTCTTCAACCTATCGCAGTCCACTGCTGAACATAGGTCTTCCCCATTTTGCGCCAGATATCCTGGTCCACCGCTTTCCTCATCCAGCCTCCACATGTGACCTTTCGCAAGTCGTCGATCCATCGGGCCGGGGGGCGTCCTACGCTACGCTAACCAAGACCACATTCTGTGAAATACGGCACACTGCCACTTGAACTTAAGATCCGGCGAGCTATGTCCATAACTTGCTATGATGTCGTTAACACTGATCAATCCACATTTGGCTAATTATATCAAGGCCCAATCTCCCATGTCCATGCTGTCTCGAAATGCCTGTGTGTTGAATAGGGGCTATATAGGATGGATAACTGATTTGATATTGAGATCCTTTACATTCCGAAAAATATTTTTAAATTAATGTAAAGTACATAGGTGAACCCTTACCTGCACCAAAAACAATGGAGCGAGAGCAACAACGAAGAATTTAGCTGCCATGATTTTGTATTTCTGTTGACGAAGCAAAAGAATGATTTTCGTTTTCATTTCCTTTGTATTTATATGTTTTTTTATCACCACTATTCTTTGTTACTGACTGTTGTTTGACAACAATTTCATAATTTGAAATCGTGCCACTAAATTGTTTGTATATAATTCTTATCTATATTGCTATAAGGTTAAAATTGCGTTCTGCAGACTAATGTAATAGAATTAATAAACGGAATATCGCATTTGTTTACGCATCCAAAACTTCTATTGAGTTTACAAAATGTACTTGATTCCCGTGTATATTGCAGTAAAAGATAACGTTGCCCTTGTATTAACACGGAATATTTTCAATGCATGATAATAACATTAAAACACATGAAAATAAACATCTAAGTTTATTTCGAAATATTCCAGTGGATTGAGTATATAAAGTAAAGATGGTGCTTGGAGTATTCATTCTGATTTCTTACGAATTCCGAAAACACCATGTCTTCTTTCACCTTTTTGCTTCTTTGCATTCAGGCTTGTCTGCTCCAGGTAAATAACTCTTTTGCTTTCGTTATTATTTATGGGCTCACTCTTGAAAGTTACCGGAAAGAGCTTTGTCAAGAATATTTACACTTGTTTTTAGAATGCTTCAAGGGAAACCAAATTGTTTTTCGCCAGTTCTTCTCGAAACAAATATTTGATGACCCAAATATTTGATTACTCTTTGAGTTCTGAGAGGAAAATGCATTCCATTATATTCAAAAAAATATGTGATAGATTAAAAAGTGATAGCGGATATTGGAACCAAATGAACAAGGCCACAAATGTGCTGATAACTTGGTTGTTAGTATTACCCTGGGAAAATCTTAAACAGAAACTATATTATTTTTAAACTGAAAGTATAATTACAATTTAAAGTCCTTTTTGCACTTGGTGTTTAGTTCTGGAGAAAGCTGTTGGTACCTCTGTATGTAGCTAAATTCATTAAGATAATCATTACATATATAAATATTTTTTGCTAAATTAATTCCAGACCGCCTTCTCCCAAGCGATTGGAGGATACTATGGACAGTTCAATAATCTCGACATCGAGCTCGAAGCCGGCAGCTACGGCGGCTACGGCGCTTACGGCTTCGGTAACGCAGGCCTCATCGGGGGCATCAACCCGGCCATCAACGTCGCCGCTATCAACCCTGGCGTAGCCGTCGGTGGACTCGGTCTGGCTGGCTATGGAAACGCAGGTCTTGGTCTGGGTATTAACAATGGCCTCAGTCTGGGTATTGGCAATGCTGGTCTTGGATTTGGAAACGCTGCTCTGGGTCTTGGCGGTCTCGGCAACGCTGGCTACGTGGCTGGTGGACTCTCCGGCTACGGCGGCATTGCTGATGTGGCCGCGGTCACGTCTCTGCCAGTTGTCGGCCCTTACGGCGGTACCGGCTACGCTGACCTGGCGGTGGCTGGTGAGATGGGAGCCGCTGGAACCGCGATCATCACCGGACAGATCCCCGTGCTCGGATCCGTGAGCTTCGGTGGTGGCATCCCCGCTTATGGTTCCGTCTCTATTGCTGGCAACTGTGGCTGCGCCGGTGTCCCGCTGTAAATATATGAAGCGTTGGTTCGATAATATTGAATACAGAATTTAGCACATAATGCGCCCTTTCATTGATTACCTTTGTTTGCATAGTTTCGTCATTCTGAACAACAGAGTTGATTGTTTTGTGTGTTTCAACCATTACTTACAAAAATAGATTTTTGAAGCAAAATATTTAATAAAATAAAGTAACATTTCAATAAATCACACACAATTTGATGACCCATTTGGTGTTGCGGTTGAGAGGTCGGCTGCAACACCAAGGGTTCCGGGTTCGATCCCCGGGCAGTACAAACATTTGTGTGCATGAACATGTCTGTTTGTAATGGTCTGGGTGTTTTCTATGTACGATATGTATGTATTTACGAAAAAAAATGTATTTAAGTATATTTATCCGTTGTTTAGTACCCATAATACAGGTTTCATGCTTAACTTGGGGCTAGATGGCGCTGTGTGAATGTCAGTGGATGAGTAATCAAGAGACATTTGTGTCGGGAAAGCCTCTGTCTTTCTAGTTGATTTTAACATTAATATTTCATAACATCATTGAAACTTGAAGCCGTGTATCATATTTGAACGAAAGAAAACCATTTAAATAAGTACCCTTTGTTGAACAAAAGCTCTCCCTCTCAAATTCATGATGAGTAATGGTTTAATGCACTTTTGTAAACGTAAAAACGGGATATTCCAAAATTTTACGGTCATCCATCCGATGATCGGCTTTTATTTTGTGATTAACAAAAGCAATGTATAATGGAACTAGGATAATGATGGAATACCACAAGGTAGTATACTAGGCACCGTTTTATTCCTTATTTGGCTTCGTTGATAGTAGCATTTACTATTATACTAAAAAAATAAACATTACGAGTAAGTCCATTCTCAAAGGATTTAAAATAATACTACTTTGAACCCTTAAAAATAGTGTATATAACATTTATTGGGGGCGATGTAACAAGAGTGGACAAAGTCTTTATTAAAGCCGAGAGTGGACTAAATAAACGCCTACAGCCAGACAAAGGTTTGCTGCAAATGCCTTTCATCATTGCGGCGAATCAGATCGTTAGGTGAAGGTTGAGGGTCTAATATTTGTAGGACATGAATACTCTACAGATTTGTACGTAATTCGACAGAATGGACTTTTTAAAAGTGCAGTGAAGATGCACTTTCTTGACAAACACATAGGTCTACCAAAATTCCCTTTATCATCTTTTTCCTTACCATTAGAAGAGAAAGCGGGAAAATGCTTGTCTATTTTTCATTATAAATGTTCTGATCAAACAAAACCCTCATCGAAATCATTTCTTAGTAAATCTAGTATCACGATGACTAGGTGGTAGACTCGATACTGAGGTGCCAGACCATAGGTACCATTGTATTGCCAGATATCGTTCTGAAGAATAAGTGTTATACACTTAAGTGATGATAGCACTGTATCTAGTGAAATAGCCGGAGAGACATAACCAAGACGAATAAAAGAGCTTGAATGAAAAGATTAATGGATATGAATGAAGCTAGGGAAGTATGTCAGGACCAAGCAAAGTGCTCCATCATCTCTACCTACCTCTCTGGGACTATAAAGGCGAGAGCATTATTATTATTATATTTTATGAGACCTTACATCCGTCGTCTTGGGTGACAGGTGCAGGCAGGGCGGTATGGACGAAGAAGGATCACTTTCACTGCTGAACGTTTGTTCCATGCCGCCTCCTATGCCTCCCGTGGGAGGGATAGTGACAATTATAAGCCCAATCTGCCGTCACTAATATACGAAATAATCAATCATTTAACCTACCAATCGTCGTCCAACTGTGCATACGTCTTTCTGCACAGCGTGGCTTTGAGGACACCGAGCTATTATACACTAAGCTGGCTGAATTCAACTCAATCCGGTACACTACCTAAGGATAGTAGCAGTTAACACCCAAGAATCCGGGCCTGAGTCGTGAATGATGCAAGCGGAGACCCATGTGAAGGAATTGCTATGAAGTCTAAGTTACTAGGTTGGTAGACGCGGTACTGTGTCGTCTAAGTAGGTACCACCGCAGTGCCAGATATCGACCCGTGAAGAAGTGTTTGCATTTCTGTGTTTCGGGATGAGGGCACTGAAACTAGTAAAATTACCGGGTATAAGAAACTTAACATCTGTTGCCTTGGGTACCAGATGCAAGCGGCATTGATGGAGATGTCGCTCTGCAATGGTCAGGTGTATCAATCACTGAGCACACACTTGGTGAGCGTCCTGATCTCCCTGGACACTTGTAAAAAAAATCAGCTGTTACACTAAGGATGCCATTATCGAATCCTGGGCAGCAATATTTGGGTCACAGACATCCGAATATACAATAAGACTGGACAAGCCGCCAAGTTTATAGGCAGTCCCAGTGTCGCAATTTCTTTTCGGTTCTTACCTGTGAAAAAGTATTATATTTCTTGGTAAATTTACTGATTCATTGCGATGATGGCATGTTACAATTGCACAGGATGGCATTTGGAAAAAAACGGTAATTTCTTCTAATATTCATGCGTCTTGCCTCGTCTCACAGAGCGTAAACTGGCAGCCAGTGTATGCTCGTTGAGCTTACATTTGTCGTTGAGCTACACATGGGACGTTTAATGAGCTGATGATGATGAACCAAAAGTTTACGCCCCTAGCTCAAATTGGGACTAAATGACTCTTTATGAGTTGGTAAATATTAAGACGACCCATTTGGTTTCGAGACGTCGGCTAATACATCAAGAGTCCCGGGTTCGATCCCCGGGCATAACAACCATTCGTGTGCATGAAGATGTCAGTTTGTAATAAGTGCGTTTAACCGTGTTTAGTAAGTATTTATTATTTTTTTTTTATTTATTTATTAGGGAAAACAAACAGCATATTAAGAATACATTAAAACAAGCATTATAAATATTACACTATGCCAAAAGAGTTTCCACAATATAATATTACATGGGTAAAAGTTGAATAAACTGTTTCCTTAAGTTGAAGCTTCGCTACTCAACAACACCAGAATAATCTTACGAGATTGAAAAAAAATAAGAACAACAAAAAATATTTGACTAATTTAACAAAAAGTCTAAATTTCAAAGGCGTAAAGCCAAATATATCAATGTGGTAATACTTAGCATTATATAATCTACTAGCCCTTAGGATATCGGTTACACGCATACTAAGCATTAATCTGTATTACAGACTAATGCTTAGTTTAGGACTAAATGGCGCTCTGTGAATGTTTTGTAACTAACTTTTTTTGTTAATAAGTATAGTCCCGTTTACATGTGGACTTTATAGACTAAATAATAAAAATTAAAAAAAAACCCAAATCTACTCAGAAATCAACAATTTATTAACAAAAACCACTCTAATAAGCGGCCCCACCACATCCGCAGTTGCCAGCGAGCGAGACGATACCACTGGCGGGTATGAGCCCGCTGAACTCGACAAAGCCAATCACTGGCACTTGGCCGGTCACGACAGTCTGTCCAGCCGCGACCACTTCGCCAACCACGGCGAGGTCACCGACCCCGACCCCGCCATACGGACCGCCGACTGGCAGTTGCGAGTAGACCGCTACCTCTGGCACGCCAATCAGGTTTCCATTGAAGTTGTCGTAAGTGTTTATGTTACTGATCACTTGACCGAATGCCGCCTGGAATAAGATATTGGTGAGAGTTTATATCAATTTCATAGATTTATCATCATCATTGTAGCGGATTACGTCCACTCTGACCCGTTGGATCGATGACTTGTGAACGGTCGGTAGAGGCTGGATTAGGAAAGCGAAGGACCCGGATATCAAGCGCAAAATGGGGGAGACCTATGACCAGCATGGGATTACAGCAGGATGAAGAAAAGATCATCAAATTTGGGGAAATACTAACATGCCCAAATAATATTAAATCGCTAAAGTTGCACTCATTCCTGTATTGCTTGGTATGTGCCCAACTTTTGGATGAAAGAAAGAAAGTATTTATTGAAATTGGATGAACTATAAAAGGGTATAACAAAGTATCTTTCAGGTCTGTTAATAAACTTACTCTTTGAACTCTTTACTAGGTGGTTGACTCGGTACTGAGTTATCGAGGTATGAACCATCACAGTACCATATATCATCCCGTGAAATAGAAGTGTTATGCACTTTTATGTTTCGGGATGAGGGCACTGTAGCTAGTAAAATGAGTGTAAGAGACCTAACATCTGTGGTCTTTGGTGACAGGCGCAGTGCGGCATTGATGGAGAATAATAACTGTCTGTCTGTTGTTGGTTTCCTTCTATGACGCTCTATCAAGGTATCACTTACCATCAGGTGAGCGTCCCGACCTTACTGTAAACTTTGTAACATACTGTACACTTTGTAACATAAAGAAAAAACTCCTAGTGATTGTTTATTGATCTTCACCAATCTGACTATCTCCAAAATAAGATACCATTTGATAGGAAGGGCCAATAAATAATACTTAATATTTTACCTGCAAAATAACTGCTTGGACGCATAAAACGAAGAAAGTAAGCGGAGACATTGCACTTGTAAAATGAAAACAAATGACAATATAGAACGTCAAATAATATACCTATGAGAATATGCGTTCATATTTATATGTGAAACGCCATTTGATCCAGCATACATACGTAATATTATTTCATAAGTATATGTGCTATTTCTATTGTAATATTGTTTTGCAACTCTTTCTTGGAACCATGCGTTTTATATGATAGCTAAAATTGTGTCAGTATGTTTTTGTTATTATGTTATTTAAACTTATGAGTTTCAACTATAGTACGTTTTATAGAATGGTCCTCTTGCCGTTATGTTGGCGCCTTGTCTGTAAATGTCATTGCTATGATAAGACGCTCCCCTACGGGACCTACGTTTTATTTTTTTTTTTCGACTGAGATCATGCCCAAAACTTTGAAAAGTGGTGAAAATAAAACTGAATAAACAAACCCAAGAGACCGTCTTATCGTACCATACCAATGACGAGGTGCCAACATAACGGCATAGGTAGGGTACTATTCGATACGCTATACTTCAGTAAAAGTGATATTTCAGTAAAAGATAAACGTATGATCAATATCAACAGACGTCTCTTGCTTGTTTGTTTAATATAACGCAAAAATCAATGACCAGAAATTGACTGAGATAGGTAAGAGCGAGGAAACCATACTTTAATTCAGTGTACTACATGTAATAGCTTTACGAGTAATAATCATTATTATCTGCTATTTATTTCACAAAATATTACCTAAACGAATATAAGTTACTGGAACATTTTTAATTACATAACTAAAATTAAGTAACAGCAATCGATAAAATGCCTTAATTTGAATAAATACCCAGAAATTGTGGCATCGCATACATACATTTGCTGTCAACGCAACAAATAATGCCTTTTACTCTTGCCTTGAAAACCCCTAAAGTATAATAAAAAATAAATATCCACTGACATTCACACAGCGCCATATAGCCACAAGTTAAGCGTGAAGCCGGTATTATGGGAACTAAACAAAGGATAAACATACTTAAATTTTTTTTTTTTTGAAATACATATTATACATAGTAAACACCCAGACCATTATAAACAGACATGTTCATGCACACAAATGTTTGTACTGCCCGTGGATCGAACCCGGAACCGTTGGTGTTGCAGTCGACGACTCAACCGCAACACCAAATGGGTCATGTATATCGGGAAATTCAGACGCAGGAAGATCATTCCACTGACTTGCAGTTCGGACGGTGAATGAAGATCCGAACTTTTTTGTATAAATGGGTGGTATATCGACAACAAAGGGGTGGAAACCTCTCCCTGTGGCGAGTTGTCCGATAAAGAAATAGTTAAAATGAAATGAATGAATGATAGTGCTGGAGGATCAAATTATGCAGTTCCATATACTAATATTAGCATTGAGAGAGAGAGAGAACAACATTCGAATTTATACACATTCACAATTATTACTCTGGCAATACACATTAAAAATGTTATTATTTGCAATTCTTCAATACTCAATCTTTATTGCAATCCATAGTATTTTTTTTAGTTAGCATCAGTAATTACACAATTTTAACGTTTACTAATTCATTTAGCCTTTATATTTAGGGCTAAATGTACTTACTTAAAAAGTACATAACTGTACTTTTAAGTGCACCTGGCGATAATAAAAAGGAAAAAAAAGGTTTTTTTGCAAAAGAAAGTTTTAGCGGTGTCTGGGGAGCCCTAGTTACCTCGGGGCCCTGCAGCCCAAGTAGCCATTAGGTAGATCCGGCCCTGTGGAAGTTTTTGTTATTGGATTCCACGACCCGATACAGGGGGAATACTTACTTACACCTACAAGTTTTTAAATTCAGGTGTCTCTAGCCCAAGTAGCCCAAGATCCATATTCTCTGGAAGAGAAACCGTCGTTGCTGGTGGGTACGGTAAATTTGGTGGTTATGGCGGCTTGACCACTGGCAGAGTCTTCAACTTGGCTGGCAACTTGATCGGTAGTGGTCTGGGGAACAACGCAGTCGTTGGTTATCTGGCTTTAGTAACTCCGTACTGTCAGGACTTGGTGGTAACAACGTCGTTTCTAGTGGACCTTTAGCTGTAACCACAATCTCACCCATTGGCCCAAGTGGTCTTGCTATTGCTTCTGAGAAATCTTTGGAAGGACTTTTCACAGTCAGTGGTGAGCTTCCTTATTTGAGTGCTGTAGCCTTCGAAGGAGCCATGCCAACTGCTGGAAGTGGAACGTAGAATTGCGGATGTGTCAGTGGCAATGTTGGTACCGTCAGTGAAGGTTTAGGACTTAATAGTATAGGACTTAATAGTGTAGGACTTAATAATGTGGGACTTAATAATGTGGGACTTAATAATGTGGGATTAAGCAATATTGGACTAGGTATTGTCAGTCGCGATATTGTTTATTAATTTAATAAGTTTTGGTTATTCTCGACAGAGAAATAAATATTGTTAGTTCGTTCTACACTTTGTTTTTTATTTGTTCCCTTTTTATATGAATAGCTTTTTAAATCGAGATTCCATGGTCATACTCTTCATGAAATGTGTTCCTGGCACAGAAATACCTTCAATATTTAGGCATATAAAATGCCAGAATGATGCAATTTATTGCACTAGTCGTATCGATTTTGCTACTGAAAACGCTCTAGAGGGACTTCTCACGGTCAGTGGTAACTTCCTTATTTGAGTACTGTGGCTTTTAAAGGAGCCTTGCCAACGGCTGGCAATGGAGCGGCGACTTGCGGATGTGGCAGTGGCAATGGTGCTATCGTCAGTGAAGGTTTAGCAATTAACAATGTGGGACTTAACAATCTTGGACTTCATAGGGATTAAACAATATTGGACTAGGTGTTGGAAGTCGCGGTGTTGTTTATTAATTATATAATTATTCATCATCATCACCATCAACTCATTAAACGTCCCCACCGAGGGGCTCGAGCCTACCCGTATAGGGTGTATAGGCCTTAGTCGTCCACGCGGGCTCAGTGCGGATTGGACGACTTTACGCACAACCTTTGAATCACTTCGCAGACGTGGGCAGGTTTCCTAACAATGTTTTCCTTCACCGTAAGAGCGTCGGATAACCTACATATATTTTTTCGAAAAATCGAAAACACATTGGTACGTGGCGAGATTTGAACCTCAGCCCTCCCAATAGGAGGGCGACATTCCACACCATATTATATAATTATTGTTGAAATATATGAAAAGAATATTTATCTTTTTAATTTCATTATAATATGATTCCTTTTTTATATCTGAAGAGCCAATAATATCGAGATACTGTGTTCTTATGCTGCTTCAAATGTATTTTAGCTATAGACATTTAAAATTTAGAAACATGAAATACAACAAGAATAAGTTAACCTATTTGAAACTTCACAAGTTTTTGGAAGGGTTCTCCTAAGTAGTTTTGTACACTTCTGAAACGGTGTTAAATATATTTATCATCATCATCATATCAGCCACATAATTGTCCACTGCTGAAGTTAGGTCGGAAGCTATTTGTATGCTGGATGACAAAAGCGATATCTGGCGCAAAATGTTGAAGTTAGAGAGAGAGAGAAACACATTAGTGTCTGGTGGGATTTGAACCTGCATCCACGAGATCGGATGGCAACAGTCCATTCGAAGAAGCCACCAACTCATGATTGTGTAATTAATAAATAACAAAGTATTACATACTTATATATCTAAGTTACATGACAGCATCACGCCTCGTAATTATACGTGTCAAAAAGTCGCCAAGAGTTACGATTAATTAGGTAACCTATAAACTTTACGAAAGACCTGTATCACAGAATTATGTTACAAAAACCCTATTCTTGTATATAATTATGCAATTATTCCACATAGGCCTCGATTTGTTGTCTATAAAATGGGAATTATTATTTTGAGAGACATCAAATGCTGATTCTCCATCAAAGTGTCAAGATGAAATTAATATTTACAATTTTTACCATTGCTGTGATTCAGGTAATTATTATATCCACTATTACTTGTTGGGCATGCGTGGTGGTTACAGACCAATCTTAGCATAGCCTGCGAAACCCTGTGCCCTGCGGTCTAGGTCGTTAATTGAAGTATTTTTATGCATTGTTGTTTATATCCTATAAATTAACTCTTTGGACCCAAATTAATCTAATTCCGCCCCATAGCAATGATAAACAAATTAGGCAAACTTGGTCTGTTGTGGGTGTTGAGTGAGAAGTAATAATCATCATCATCATTACAGCCTAAAAACTGCTGAACGAAGGACTCCCCTAATGTTTACCACGCGGACCTATCCCTAGCAGTTAAGTTTAGGAGTTTCAGAGGACCTGCTAAGGGGGCGGGTAGTAGATGGATGAGTATTTGAGGAAAATGGGATAGCTATATTCCATCAGTGATCTTAGGAGAAGTTGAAAGAAAAAGTATTTTAAAAATATCCACTGACATTCACACAGCGCCATCTAGCCCCATATTTTAAACGAGGAGTTTATAGTTATGGTACTAAACAATTGATAAACATACTTACATACATGTACGTAAATATATACATTGTTATACATAGAAACACCCAGGCCATTACAAAATATAGCATGTCTTTATGCACACAAATGTTTGTTCTGGCCGAGGATCGAACCTGAAACTCTTAGTGTAGTAGCGGACATCTCGACCATTACAACACATGGTTCGTCATGTATTATTAATTAATTTTATTTGATTATTTTCAGATAGCATTAGCAAAGATACCCAGTCTACTGTCAAAAAGTCCAAATGATATTAATGTGGGTACAGCTCCTAAATTACCTCTGAGTGGTATTGGCAGTTCAGTGCCTGAACGTGGTAATTCCATAGTCTTCCAAGTCTTCAGCGTATCACCAATAGCACCGACTGGAGTGATAGCAATTGCTGATCAGGGGTTCGAAGCTAAATGCGGATGCGGGGAAAATATAAGAGTTTTTTAAAATTGTCAATATTTGTTATGGTTAAGAGTAAGCAATAATAAATTTAAGTTGACCATAAGCATTTTGTTTTATTTACTTTGGTGGTAACATCCCCGCTTTTGGTTTGTATCTATTGTAACTTCTAGTTACTACTAGCTAACTAGCGGACTTCAAATGATAAAAAGAACAAAACTTGAAACAGTAAAAGATTTATGTAGTATTTATGTATTGGAGCGTCGGTGGATCATTTTTGTGGACTGCTGATTTTCGATCTCAAGATTGGAAGTCAACAGTCCACACAGGGAGCACATTAAAATCTTAAAGACTTACTTATATAATTTAAAATGAAAAAAATTAAAATAATGAAATTAAGTTTATATTTTCGACTTTTGGAATTATTTGTACGTTTATTTAACGCTCTTACGGTGAAGGAAATTCCCCCCCCCTATTCAACCTATCGCAGTCCACTGCTGGACATAGGTCTCCCCATTTCGCGCCAGATATCCCGGTCCTCCGCTTTCCTCATCCAGCCTCCACCAGCGACCTTTCGCAAGTCGTCGGTCCATCGGGCCGGAGGGCGTCCTACGCTACGCTTGCCGAGACGCGGTCTCCACTCCAAAACTCGTCTGAAGGAAATTCATCGTCAGTAAAAATAAATGTACGTGAAGTTGGCCAATCCGCACTGGGCCCGCGCGTACTACTAAGGCCTGTACATCCTTTACGGGTAGGCTCGTAACCCTCGGTGGTCACACAATGAGCATGATGATGATTCATCTGAAAGGCCTATCGATGGCATTTATTGAATATAAGAACGTATAAATCGCAGTGGACACTGCGACTTTACTTTGCCTAATTTCTGAAGTCGAATTTTCTTTTAAAATGACAAAATTATCCGTGAAATAAAGTTTTGTGAGAGCTTATATTTAAGGTTTTTTTTGTTTTTAGATATTACCTGTAGGTTTAGTTACAACTAATTGGTAAAAAAGAAATTAAGAATACATAGAAACAAAATATTCAAATACTGGCAAAACATTTATTCAAATCCTCCAAGAAACTCAGAACAGAGGTACACCAGCACAACCACAGCTACCCGCAATAGATACAGAACCAAAAGCGGGTATGTAAGACCTTTATTTGATATTTTTACTTTTAGATTCATGAAGAATGTATTTTCAGCTTATGACTAGTTGGCGTTTCGGTAATAAAAAAACAAACAAAAAACTGGCAAATCATTTATTCAAATCCTCCAAGAAAATCAGAACAGAGGTACACCAGCACAACCACAGTTACCCGCAATAGATACAGAACCAAAAGCGGGGATGTTACCACCAAAGCTCACAGCGCCGAGCACTGGGATCTGCCCAGCGACGACCGTGGTGCCAGCGGCGTTGACGGTGCCAGCAGCTGCGATATCGCCGTAGCCAAAACCGCCGTACGGACCGGTTACGGGGAGGGACGTGATCGCGGCTACATCAGGGACGTAGCCGGAGAGACCACCGGCTACGTAGCCGTTGTCGAGACCGAGTCCGAAGCCGACGTTTCCGAGTCCAGCCAGACCGACATTTCCGAATCCCACTCCACCGAGGCCGACATTTCCAATGCCAACGTTGCCGAGGCCGATGTTGCCAAGGCCAACGTTGCCGAGGCCGATGTTGCCAAGGCCGACATTGCCGACGAGAAGGGGATTGCCATAGCCGTAGTTGTAGCCGCTTGCGTAGTTAGCGATGTCAACGTCGATGTCGACTACATTGTAGCCGAAGTTCGAGCTGTAGTACTGGCTGTAGGCATTCTGGAAATTTAAAATATATTAATAAAAAGTATAAACGCTTAAAAAGTCAAATGCATTTTCCCTGTATCAACTTTTAACGAGAAATAACATGCTCACTGAAGGGAACAGAAAATGCTGAGAACTTTCCTAGATCTGGGAATAAACTCTTTTCAACCTTTCGCAGTCCACTGCTGGACATAGGTCCCCCCGTTTTGCGCTAGATATCCCGGTCCTCTGCTTTTCTTATCTAGCCTCCTCCAGCGATCTTTCGCAAGTCGCCGGTCCATCGGGCTGGAGGGCGTCCTACGCTATGCTTGCCAAGACGCGGTCTCCACTCTAGAACTCGTCTGCTTCAACGGCCATCAGTTCTGCGACATACGTGACCAGCCCACTGTCACTTCAATCTGCTGATCCGGCGGGCTATGTCGGTAACTTTAGTTCTCTTACGGATTAAATCATAGATATAGTATAACGTAACTTACATGGATCAGGCAAGCCTGGATGCACAGCAGAAGAAAGGTGAATGATGTCATCTCGATTGTTCTTAACTTGGTTGATGTCAGAATGGTTTCTGTGAAATTGGGTCGACACTTTTATATTAAGGTTTGAAATTTTATTTTGCAATTATTGTATTGATAGTATACTTAAAGTGTACTCAAAAAACGTGAATAAAATTATCAGTGGGGTGAACACGTGTTTTTTTTTACAATACTGACTTACTTTACAAAACCTGTAGAGTCCAATTTTTCAAGGTAAGAAAAAACAAGCAATTGTCCACCATCATCATCAGCATATTATACGTCCCCACTGAGGGGCACGAGCCTACTTGTAAAGTGTGTATAGGCCTTAGTCGTCCATGCGAGCCCAGTGCAGATTGGCCAACTTCACATACAACCTTTGAATGTCATCGCAGGCGTGCCAGGTTCCATACGATGTTTTTTTTATGATACGATGTAAACAGTACGCTAACCTGATGGTAAGTGTGTCAGGTCGCTCACCTGATGGTAAGTGATACGCCTGACTATGACAAAGCGGCATTGAAGGATACCAATAACTTATAAACAGTTATTATTCTCCGTCAATGCCTCACTGCGCCTGTCACCCGAGACACCAGATGCTAGGTCTCTTATATCCGGTAATGTCACTAGCTACAGTACCCCCATCCCGAAACACAAAAGTGCATACCACTCTTATTGCGGTGGTACCCACGTAGACGACTCAGTATCGAGTATACCAACAAATGTTCCTGTTCAACAAATTGAGGCAAGACATAGTGATACTTTTGTATAATTGTTCCACCTTGAGTGTATGACCTATGTTAAACAAATAAATTGAATTGAATTGAATGTACCTTCACCGTAAGAGCGTTGGATAAACGTACATAGATTGTCAATTATCAAGCATTTTGCCGTAAATTTTACGCTTGGAAGGCGAGTCGTAGATAGTAGTACCTGAAAAATGGATGGTTTCTACGCCCGGTGGCAGACTCCATACTGAGTTGTCTAGGTAGCTACCAGCACAGTGCCTGATATCGTCCAGTGAAATGAGAGTGCTATGCATTTTTGTATTTTGGAATGAAGGCACTGATTACTGTTTATCAGTTGTTGGTCTCCTTCAAGGGCTGAGGTTCAAATCTCGCCACGTACCAATGTGTTTTAGAATTTTCGAAAAATATATGTATGTTATCCGACGCTCTTACGATGAAGGAAAACATCGTGAGGAAACCTGCGCACGCTGCGAAGTGATTCAAAGGCTGTGCGTGAAGTCGTTCAATCCGCACTGGGCCCGGTGGACGACTAAGGCTTATGCGGGTAGGCTCGTGCCCTTCGGTGGAGACGTTTAATGATCTGATGATGACGAATTAGTTTACTAAATATATTTTTTTCTGAGTTGTAAATGGTGAAAACAGTTTGTTATTTTAATTCACCAATACAGAATGTTAAATTTTATACAATTCTATTTTCCAGGAATCCTCGGTACCTCATTCCTAATGCGCACCGCAAAGGAATGAAACTCGTTGCCACCTTGTGTGTTCCCCGAGCAATACAACCTGACCGTCTCCATAACAAGAGTGATAAGGTTGTTTCTAGACGGCCATGATCCATCCTCGGCCGCATCATCACTTACCATCAGTTGAGATGGCGGTCAAATATCCGTCTATAGAAGATTAAAAAAACCCCATGGATCCATTTCCGTTATGCTCATCTTTGTTATA
The DNA here is from genome assembly GCA_019425675.1 of Leucinodes orbonalis. Classification (NCBI taxonomy): domain Eukaryota; kingdom Metazoa; phylum Arthropoda; class Insecta; order Lepidoptera; family Crambidae; genus Leucinodes; species Leucinodes orbonalis. The sequence goes on along the minus strand of PQWD01012481.1, from coordinate 33,344 downwards.
TTTACCGAATTTACACACAATTTCACACATTTAAAGTTTATAAATAAAGTAAAATAAAATATTGTACATGAACAAAGTTAACACACTTGATAGATAAGGCACATCTTTTAAAAAACATATCACGAAAAAACGTGTCAATGTTTTTTAACATCTTCTATGAAAAATATCGTTATGAAAAATATATAAAATGGAGACTGAACGTTTCAGAATCACTTTAGATTTGCAATTCTAATAGACAACAATCCAATATGTCTGCTAAGGTTGTTCTTGCCTTGTGCTCCTACGCACTCTACGTTCAGGTAATATTAATTTTATTTAAAGCTCTTCATATTGTTGTTTGATGAGCAATTATTATTAGGAGTCAGCATTTATTTATTTGGATACAACCTGCTGCGGCCCTATGGACCTACTTGTCAAAGGTCACTGGAGGCACAAAGTGGAGGACCAGGATAACTAGTGCAGGTGGAGGGGACCTATCTTCAGCAGTGGACAAAAAAGTTTAAGAGGGAGAAAGAGAACAGCAAACATTTATTAAGTCGTCGATCCATCGGGCCAGAGGACCTTCTACATTATGCTTTCAAACACGCGGTCTTCGCTACAGTACCTGCTCAATGGTGCTAAAATATCATCCGAAGGGCTAAGCTTCCCTTCTCCAGGACTCTCCAGGACTATGTAGCAAAGTCTTCCTCCTCCCCTCCTCCAAAAATTAAAGTCACTGTACTATTCATCGAAATCGCAAGGGCTTTTTTGGAGATCTCAGAGAATAATAAAATTACTTAAAGGTTTGCATATCCACAATCATCTTCCAATTTAAAATTGAAACTGTGCTAAGATACGTTTATTGTTTAAGCAGTATTAGTTATTAGTAGCCACAGATAGAGTATAAAACGGTTCCTAATATTTATTTTTAATATTCCTTTTTTAGGTTGCCTTCGGCCAATCTTACGTGTCCGGCAACCAATATGTCGAGAATGACATCTACGTCAGCGGCGGATCAGGCCTTGGCATCGGTGGTGGACTTGGCATCGGCAACGGGGCCGGCTACGGCTACGGCGCTGGCGTCGGCATCGGCAACGGACTCGGCGTCAACACCGGACTCGGACTCGGCGTCACCAGCGGACTCGGACTCGGCGTCGGCAGCGGCCTTGGCATCAACGCTGGTCTCGGCAGCGGAGTGCTCGTCAACGGTCTCTCCAGCCTCAGCGTTGGCTCCAGCGGCCCGCTCGTCGTTACCACCATCTCTCCTATCGGCCCCAGCGGTCTGGCCATAGCCTCTGAGAACGTGATCGAGGGTTTGCTGTCTGTGAACGGTCAGCTGCCATTCCTTAGCGCTGTGGCGTTCGAGGGTGCTCTGCCTACGGCCGGCTCTGGCGTGGCCACCTGCGGCTGCGGCAATGGCGTCGTCGGCATGGTCTCCGAGGGACTCGCTGGTTACGGTGGTCTCGCTGGCTACGGTGCTCTTGGTGGCTATGGAGGTTTCGGTGGCCTTTTCATCTAATTTGTAAGACTCGACCCATTTTCATGAAATAAAACGCATGATGAGTATTTAATTAGTATATTAATCTCACATAACAATTAACAGATAATATTTTCGACCTGATTGGCTGGAAAAAGGGTAAAAAAAATCCACTACTATTAATGTATTGAGATTAGTGGTAAATCTCTTTAGGCTATGCTACTTTTTATGACTCTCAATTGCTGCTAAGTTTATGATATGTCAAAGATAAAATAAAAGCAACTAATACTTTTAAATGATGCATAGAGGACTCCTTCTGTTTCTATATCTCTTCAACCTACCACAGTCCAGTGCTGGACATAGGTCTCCCACATTTTGTGCCAGATATCCCGGTTCTCTGCTTTTCTCATCCAGCCTTCAACAGCGATCTTTCGCAAGTCGTCGTTCTATCAGGCAGGTGGGCGTCCTATGCTACTCTTGCCAAGGCATTGTCTCCACTCCAGATCCCGCATACTGCAACGGTTCGGTACTGCGACATACGTGATCAGCCCACTTCCTCTTCAACTTGCTGATCCGCAGGGCTGGTGCATAACAGAAATATCCAACAGAACCTAATTTATGTTTCATGAATCTAAATCGTCAAAAAAATCGTAAAAGAGCGTCGGTGGCTCAGTGGTGTGGACTGTCGCCTTCCTACCGGGAGGGCTGAGGTTCAAATCCCGACACGTACCAAAGTATTTTCGAAAATATATGTACGTTATCCGACGCTCTTACGGTGAAGGAAAACATCGTGAGGAAACCTTCACGCACGCCTGCGAAGTGATTCGAAGGTTTTGTGTGAAGTCGTCCAATCCGCACTGGGCCCGCGTGGACGACTAAGGCCTAATCACCCTATACGGGTAGGCTCGTGCCCCTCGGTGGGGACGTTTAATGAGCTGATGATGATGATGATGAATCTAAATCATCACAATGAAAGATATTCACCTATTTTGGTATATTAAAAGAGTTCTAAAACTTTTTGGAAAGGGCACAAGTTCACCTGTGTATCACACAGCGATCAAGGAATACCCCAGGGTTGACTATTAGGCCCTTTCCTGTTTCCTATATTTGAATAACCTCCTTAACTATTGTAAATATTTATATAGAGTTAGTACTCTCTATCATCATCAAATAGTTTTGATGATGATATATTATATCATCAGCTCATTAAACGTCCCCACCGAGGGGCACGAGCCTACCCGTATAGGGTGATTAGGCCTTAGTTGTCCACGCGGGCCCTGTGCGGATTGAACGACTTCACACACAACCTTCGAATCTCTTCGCAGGCGTGCATGAAGGTTTCCTCACGATGTTTTCCTTCACCGTAAGAGCGTCGGATAACGTACATATATTTTTCGAAAATTCGAAATACATTGGTACGTGTCGGGATTTGAACCTCAGCCCTCCCGGTAGGAAGACGACAGTCGACACCACTGAGCCACCGACGCTCTAACCACCGTTTCTCTAAATAATTAAAATTATTTACTCAATGCGAAAAATGAAAAAATATAGACAACTTTGCCCAATGTGGGTAAGTCGACTCTAGATTTGTCATAAATATATAGTTAAAAGCTCAGTGTTTACAATATTTGTACATCAAATCGTTATTGTTTAGGACAGACTGCTAAGTTTTCTTTGGTGTATCTCCCTTAACAGATCAAAATCACCAAAGCCGCTTTTTGAATTCGCTTTAATACCTGATTTATTACTACTTTCATACAACATACAACATTTCGTACACCCACATCATCTTCGAAAGAATACCACAAAATTAACAACAAATCAATATTTATTAAATAAACAACAACTCTTACATCTACAACTTAAATACGACGTCCAACTCCTGCCACGCCCAGATTGTTCTGCAGACCCTCACTGACAATTCCGATCTCTCCATTACCACAGCCGCAGGTAGCCACACCAGATCCAGCTGAAGGCAACGATCCTTCGAAGGACACAGCACTCAAGAATGGCAGCTGGCCATTGACTGCCATTACTCCTTCGAGAGCATTTTCGCTAGCTATAGCAATTCCTGTAGGAGCAATCGGGGAGATGCTTGTGACTACCAAAGGTCCACTGGACACGACGTTAAGGGCAGGCAAGCTGGCAGCGCTAGTGACGATGTTGCCAAAACGGTTGTTAGAGAAACCATTGACGGTAGCCACGCTATTGACGCCGGCTAAACCATTCACGCCATTGACAGCATTCAAGCCATTGACGGCATTCAAGCCATTGACGGTATTTATGCCATTAACGGTATTAAAGCCATTGGCACCGGAACTGGCAACGACAACGTTGTCCAAAGCCGGGTTGACGATGACTTGAGAGTATGCGACCTGAAAAATAAGAGATTTTATTGATGCGATTCAAAGTATATTTAAGGTAGCAGTGAAAATAAAATAAAATAAAACTAAATTTCAAAATACAAACTACTACAAACAGATATGGTAATGTACTCAAATATTTGAACTGCCCGGGGGTCGAACCCACAACCACATATTAGCTTGGTACAATAACTATTGAACTGTATACCATGAGAATAGCCAATAGCATTAAAATATTATTGGCAGGAAAATTTTAGAATCAACTTACCTGAACAAAGAGAGCTGAAGCGCAAAAAGCAATGATGAATTTAGCTGCCATATTTTATTTTTTGCTTAGTAAAACGTTAAAATTAACAATAAATGAAGGTGAATGATATTAATCGTATCGCATATCAGCCTTATATATAAAACGATTAGCAACTTTGTTGTTATGTAATGCAGAGTGCATTACATAGGTAACATTTTATCAAGTTCACTACGACATATTTATCGTATGATGTTTAAATTATTGGATATAATCGATTGCTTTTTACAAATCTTATTTTTGACCCTATGAAATATAGGATTAATAAATAAATATAAATAAATCTCCACTGACATTCACACAGCGCTATCTAGCCCCAAGTTAAGCGTGAAGCTTGTATTATGGGTACAAAACAACGGATACATATACTTATATACTTGTTTTTTTGTAAATACATACATATTATACATAGAAAACACCCAGAACTAATGGTCTGGTGGTCAAAACACAAAAGTGCATAACACTCGTGTTTCACGGGATGATATCTGGCACTGCGGTGGTACCTACCTAGACGACTCAGTATCGAGTCTACCTACCTACATGATACGTCAGCATGTTTGTAGGCGAAATAATATTATTGTAATAATATTATTGTCACTACATAAAATAATAAATTAATAAATATACACCGTCATTCACACAGCGCCATCTAGCCCCAAGTTAAGCGTGAAGCCTGTATTATGGAAACTAAACAACGGATACACATACTTATATACATTTTTTTTTGTAAATACATACATATTATACATAGAAAACACCCAGACCATTACAAACAGACATGTTCATGCACACAAATGTTTGTACTGCCCGGGGATCGAACCCGGAACCCATGGTGGTGTTGCAGTCGACCTCTCAACCGCTACACCAAATGGGTCGTCGAAACTACATATTATAAAATGGTGTGGACTGTTGCCCTCCTACCGGGAGGCTGAGGCTCAAATCCCGCCACGTACCAACACATTTACGAATTTTCGAAATTATATACGTACGTTATCTGACGCTCTTACGGTGGAGGAAAACATCGTGAGGGAACCTGCGCACGCCTGCGAAGATATTGAAAAGGTTGTGCTTGAAGTCGGCCAATCCGCACTGGGCCCGCGTGGACGACTAAGGCCTAATCACCCTATACGGGTAGGCTCGTACCCCTCGCTGGTGACGTTTAATGAGCTGATGATGATGATAATGATTTTAGGATTAGTTGCGGTAAACCTCCTGAGCCCTCCTGTGAGGCATAATATGCTAAATCATTGACTAAGTGTATCTCAGAATACAGAAAAAACTTTTTTCTGTATTCTGAGAAGTGTATACAAGTTTTTCAAACTGTATCATCGTATTTTCAAACGATTTGAGATAAACATTAAACCATGTCGATGCACAATCTCTCTCAAAAAATGACATAGTGACATAGTAGTATGCTCGTGCTTTTGATTTTGTACCCTTTTAATGACGCCTTAAGGTCAAAATTTTTATGAATAATTGTTATAACGATAGTCAACGTATGTATCAAGCGGTCCGGACATTATTTGGTTGATATTTCGTCGTGATTGTGCATCTAGTTTTTTTTATATGTTATAAGTGTACAGGACGGTCAGGACGCTCACCTGATGGTAAGTGATACGCCAGACCATGACAGAGCGGCATTGAAGGAGACCAACAACTGATAGACAGTTATTATCCCCCATCAATGCTGCACTGCCCGTCACCCGAGATAACAGATGTTAGGTCTCTTATACCCGGTAATTTCAGTAGCTACAGTGCCCTCATCCGAAACACAAAAGTGCATAACACTCCTGTTTCACGGATGATATCTGCACTGCGGTGGTACCTACCTAGACGAGTCAGTATCGAGTCTACCACCTAGAGTTTTTGTTTATCTAAGCTTACGATACAATACATGCTGTCACACCATAACATGAATTACATAAGTGAACTTGTATCACTTATCGCTACAATATCATTACCACAGCGTTCATTGGTCAATGTTTCAGTTAAATAAAAATGACTGCGATTGTACATTGCATATCACATTAAGTCAGCATTTATATCACATAACATGAAATACTCAGCTTTAATATTTGTGACGTTTGTTTAATTCAGGTAAATATATTGTTAATATAGTTAGACACTATCTTATTTATTTCTTTATTATTATTTTTAGCTAAACTGACATTAGCTGACAAGCATTTTTCGACGTAAAGTGAGTGTCATCACAACATGATGAGGCATCTCTTATATTGCTATTTATCACCATAAGGATATAAAGGGATTACTTTTGAAAAACATCACTAATAGCGTGTATAATCGTGTACAATTTATGTAATCAATCAGCCGAACTATACATTTGGCTCATTAGTAAACAGCGTTTTAGCTAGAATGAATTAACCCGTATATGTAATCAAATCAAATAGAAAAAATATATATTTATTTCGGGTATGAAAATCCATACTACATTGAAATATAATACATACCATCACCATCAGCTCATCAAACGTCCCCACCGAGGGGCACGAGGTGATTAGGCTTTAGTCCACGCGGGCCCAGTGCGGATTGGACGACTTCACACACAACCTTCAAATCTCTTCGCAGGCGTGCATGAAGGTTTCCTCACGATGTTTTCCTTCACCGTAAGAGCGTCGGATAACGTACATATATTTTCGAAAATACAGAATACATTGGTACGTGTCGGGATTTGAACCTCAGCCCTCCCGGTAGGAAGGCGACAGTCCACACCATTGAACCACCGACGCTCTAATCACATACCAATATTAAAATAAATATAAGATCGACATTAAAATTACAAATTGATTTTATTTTATTAATAAATAGTCAAACAGTCGTAACATTAAATAAAATAAACAAATTAAACACAGTTTACATATAAATTATTTTTATACACTTTCCAGGCATCACTGAGCCAAGTGATAAACCAAGCGACCTTAGCCAGTGCAAACCGGATTGGCGGAGTGAACACAAACAACCTTGCCAATGCCATTACAATCGGCAAGCCAGAGGTATCAATACTTACTGAACTCCCGCCAAACGGCCCATACGGTGGCGTCGGCAATGGCGACTTATCTGTGACAGGTCAAGTAGACGCCAGCGGCCAAACTGTCGTGACTGGCCAAGTGCCAGTGATTGGCACAGTGCAGTTCAGTGGCACGATACCGGTTGGCGGGGTCGTTTCTATTGCTGGCAATTGCGGATGCGGCGCTGGGGCAGTGTGATTTTTAGTTATCTGGTTTTTTGTTTAGTAAATGTTGTTGTTATTTATTAGAGTTTTGTTATTTCATTTCGTGTAACAATGGTGTATTTGATTGTAAAAATATACTTTAAATTTTAAAACGGAATTGAAGACGTTTTGTTTTTATATGTAAGTAATCAAGGAGATAATATGTTACCTGGAGATAATTATGTTCAACTGTCACGATTACACCAGTGATGTTGAAGGAGTTGCTAATTTGTGACGTAAAGAATGCGTATTAAGGTAGATAGGTAGTAGGTAGAGGATTAGTAACCAATTTTCATCAATAGCTGAATCATCATTACAGCCTAAAATGTCCACCGCTCAACAAAGGCCTTCCCTAACGGAACGATCCCAGGTCATCCGAATAGCTGAATAAGCTTTTGTAAAAATAAATTAACTTTATTTGGTACCTCTTTTTCTTTATTGAAGATAAATGGCAGTGTCTAAAAAGAAAGTCTAAAAGATGTTAAGTAACTTACCAGGGACACGTAGAGAATTGAAATATTAAATAGGTCACAAGGCACCTATGCAAAGTCACAGTAGCCAGTCATGTCACTGCTTGTCTCATATTTTCGGTCTAGAAAACTGTGAGATCAAGGAATCCACGCTGTCAACGTTATACACCGTCACCTTACCTAAAACAATTATGTAAGTGTTGTGTTGTGCAATAAAATATATTTCCACAGCGCCATCTTGTTTAGTAATAATAATAATAAGGGACGTGACGACCCTATCGCCCGACGGTCGTCTTGCTTCATGCTAGTACGATCGGTGCAGCTCAAAGAAAGACGCATTACAAATACAAAAATAAATCATATACAGAAAAAAAAGGCATAACCGCTTTGCGATTCCAAAGTAATTGGACCCACTCAGCATGTGCCCTCTGGCCCGGTAAACGGACCCTGGCGCTGAATTACAGTGTGCCCGTGTGAGTAGGCGTACATGTTATTTTAACGTGGTTATACATACAAAAAAAAAACTTAAAACATAAATATTAACAAGACAAGTATTGTTATGTATATATGGTGGATACATAATCCTATTCACTGTGGGCTTAACCCATTGAACGCCGGAAATCCAGACACAGTAGAAAATCTATTGTGTCTGCCTCAAGGCGGCATTGGCGGTAGAAGGGTTAAAGACACCGAGGTTGTAAGTCTTCAAATTTCGAATTGTAAATTGTTTTTATCGTGAAAAATGGCACAATATCATGTAATCTATTTTTTTAAATTATTTTTTTCAACTAATTTTCTTTTTCTGGGTTTATTTATTGTAATGCTGCTGGGAAGAATAATATTATCTAAACTCTTCGAATCTTTTTGAATTCGAAAAGCACTTGAGCGTCGGTGGCTCATTGGTGTGGACTATTGCCTTAAGGTGTGAAGGTGTGTGTTCAAATCCCGCCCCATACAAAAGTCTTTTCGAAATTTTCAAAATAATATGTACGTGAAAGAAAACATTGTGTCGCGGGATTTGAACCTGCACCCTCCATATCGGAAGGCAACAGCCCAGACCAATGAGCCACCGACACTCTTAGTAGCCAGTAAAGCCCTAACTAAGACCTAGGGTTGGGTTGAACAATGCTTCAATGTTCACGGAGAGTATATCATTTCTCACCATCATTTTTGCTGGTGATATAAACATCGTGGCAAAGTCTATTGACGAGCTTACAGATATGCTCAACACCATAAATGATACGTTTCTTCAAGTTAGGCTTATCATGATCATGTCATTCTAAAACCGGTAGGTCAATGGCGACCTTCTAGGGGCTGTGCATAATTGTTTAGCTAACCTATTGAACGCCGGGAATCCAGACACAATAGAAAATCTATTACGTCTGGCCTTAAGGCGTCTTTGGCGGTCAAAGGGTTAATGCAAACAATTCTGAGCGTTATACTGGGTGTAAAAAATTAATGTTCTCGATGAACATTAATTTTTTAAACTAAGAACCTTCTCTTGATTCAAAGTACATCCCAATATTTTAAACCCTAAAAATCATGTAAAACACTTTGTGATTGATCAATAACACACGAAAATTGACTGAGAAAAAAATTGTCAATTAACATACTAGTATTAAATAAACATGCTTCCACTTCACTATGCGCCGACGCCGAAAGCGCGCTTTGTTTTTGTTGCGTAGATTCATTAATGAAGTAGTACCAGCCAGAGGGGTAACCACAACCTCTTAAAACAGTATTGTTATAATGCAGAAAAGACGAAGTAATAATATTGCGACACTGTTTTAAGAGACACATTCTAAATGCAATGCTATAATTTGTTTAATTATCATTTATTGGTAAAAATTCTTGATTTATCTAAATGGTATAGGAATCTCATAAAACATTCCATTATATGAGTACAATATTATGTTGAATGGATGCCAATGATTCAAAATTTACCAGTATATTTGTGAAAGAAGCTTATAGAAAGCATTACTTGAGCTAGGCGTCATTTCGCAAGTAACGTATTGGTCATTACATTATTTACGGAGCTAAACATGCATTCAACTCAACGGGCAATGAAGCAAGCGAACTGATCCAAGATCAGTGCATAGTAATCAAATAAGAAATGATGATACTGGCCATCAAATTAATACATCAACACAAAATCTTTATAATGTGTTGGTTATAATACTAAATTCAGTTACAACAATTAATACTAAATATTGTTTGTGCACCTTGGGGGTGCCTATATTTTTAATTATATAAAAACCTAGAAATATGTTATGTTGTTTTTATGTCATCATCATCATCATCATCAGCTCATTAAACGTCCCCACCGAGGGGCACGAGCCTACCCGTATAGGGTGATTAGGCCTTAGTCGTCCACGCGGGCCCAGTGCGGATTGGACGACTTCACACACAACCTTCGAATCTCTTCGCAGGCGTTTTTATGTAATCAAATAAAATTTTATGCACATTTTAAGGTAAGTAGAAACCCCCCAAAATATAACCATTCCCACTAAATTGCGGTCCACTGAGCATAGCTATAGTATCTTAGTGCTAAACCGCCCAGAGCTACTATGTTTATAAAAGTGTATTTATGTACGATTGTAATAAAAACAGCAAGAAATAATTTCAAACAAAACATTTATTGAAACAACAAATTAAAACACGAGGTTTCCACAGCCACAGTTGCCTGCCAAGGACACAACGCCACTGGCGGGAATGCTGCCGCCAAACGACACCGCGCCAAGCACTGGCACTTGGCCGGCAACGACAGTGTTGCCAGTAGCACCCATCTCGCCAGCGACTGCCAGTTCGCCGTTGCCAATGCCGCCGTATGGCCCGGTGACAGGCAGAGAAGTGATGGCGGCTACGTCAGGGATCCCGCCGTAGCCGGAGAGACCACCGGCTACGTAGCCAGCGTTGCCGATTCCGCCAAAGCCATTGCCGATACCGACACCGCCAAAGCCGTTGCCGATACCTACTCCGCCAAGCCCGACGTTTCCGATACCTACTCCGCCAAGCCCGACGTTTCCGATACCTACTCCGCCAAGCCCGACGTTTCCAATACCTACTCCGCCAAGACCGACGTTTCCAAGACCTACGTTGCCAAAGCCCACGTTACCAAGACCTACGTTTCCCATGCCAATTCTGTTGCTGCCAGCATTGATGATTTGGCTGTAGGCGTTCTGAAAATAGAAATGTTTCTTAGTTTTGAAATTAAACTAATAAAAAAATTATAAATAGTGTCAACAAGGTTATTTAACGTAAATATTAAAACTTATTTCTCGAAAAAAAAAACATAAATGATTTATATTAATATGCCTGAACTTAGATATTTTTTTTACTATCGAATCATTTTCTTTTACAAAGAAGTTCATGTTCCAAGTCTAGAGTGAATAGTCATTTGCCTTGTCGCTTACCATCAGGTGATACTGAGGCTAAATATAAACCCATTGAATTATTTTTATGTTAACGTATACAGGACGGTCAAGACGCTCCCCTGATGTGATACGCCTGACCATGACAAAGCGGCATTGAAGGAGACTAGCAATTGATAGTTATTATTCTCCGTCAATGCCGCACTGCGCCCGTCACCCGAGACAACAGATGTCAGGTCTCTTATACCCGGTAATTTCACCAGCTACAGTGCCCTCATCCCGAAACACAAAAGTGCATAGCACACCTGTTTCACGGGATGATATCTGGCACTGTGGTTGTATTCGTGCCTTTTAAAGGGTTAACACAAACAAATTATATTGGGAAAGCTATTAATGTACACAGATTTTATTAGAGCGGCGAGTGGCCAGAGCTTCATCTGCTATAATATAATCATCGGTAGGATATACTGCAAGTAAGTTCGGTTATTTTCTCCCAAATAATGTAACCTATTAATTTTTATTTCTTTTACTATCGTACAAAAAAGCTTTAACATCGTATATTTTTTTTTATACTATAACAGGCAAACGAGCAAACGGCTCATCTGATAATAAATGTCACCGCCGCCCATGTAAATTTGCAATACCAGAGGGCACTGAAATGCGTTGCCTGCCTTTCAAAAACACTCACTAGTATCACTCCAACAGTCTCCTGAAGGTGTTTGCAGAGCGCTGGGATGCCCTTTAGCTACGCCATTGGATACTATTACATGCCCAGTTCTAGTATAGTTGTCAGTTTTATATTTAGTTTTAAGAATAAAATGTTACTAGCATAGTGATTAAGTTTATGTAATACTAACAAACATATGGACCTTGTCTGAAATAAATATTATATTCATCATCATCAGCTCATTAAACGTCCCCACCGAGGGGCACGAGCCTACCCGTATAGGGTGATTAGGCCTTAGTCGTCCACGCGGGCCCAGTGCGGATTGAACGACTTCACACACAACCTTCGAATCTCTTCGCAGGCATGCATGATGGTTTCCTCACGACGTTTTCCTTCACCGTAAGAAAATTCGTAAACACATTGGTACGTGTCGGGATTTGAACCTCAGCCCTCCCGGTAGGAAGGCGACAGTTCATACCACTGAGCCACCGACGCTCTAATTATTATATTATTATTATTTAATTACCTGAATCACGCAGATCGCAACGCAGAAGAAAAGGAAAGTGTAAGAAGACATCTTGGTTGTTTGGGTACTGAATGTCGGTTTCAGAATGATTATTCGAATTTGTGCAGCGCTTATATATTAGTATATTTCATATGTTTTGCAATTTTTGTTTCTGTCATTACAGCTGTGTAATAATGACATCACAAGTATGACGATAAACATTATGCCTCAATCGAACTTGCCGTATGGTGATAGCAGATTAGAATATAGAAAGAAAAAAAAACATTTAATAAATCTAAACATCATATGTGACAAGTTAACAACATGTTTAATTTTGTGTAAACCTTAGATAAACAATGATGCACAATCACGAAGAAATATCAACCGAAAAATGTCCGAGCCGCTCGAAACATACGGTGGCTTATTGCTATATTTATGACATAAAATTATTCATTCAAATTTGACCCTAAAGCGTCATTAAAAAAGTACAAAATCAAAAACACGAACATACATATGATCCATCATCCTAGAGCATACTATTATGTCACTATGACATAGCAAGCGACGTGGTTATGAATGAAAATGGTGCCCTACAGATGCGGGCAGACTTTTGCCGCGGACACTGAGTATGATTGTGGATTCAGTTAACTTATTGTTTATCCAAGGTTTAAACGCAATTTTACTCAAACATTTGACTAGATTTATTATTTTCAGGATATCCGTAGGAGAACTAGGGTGACCGACATAGCCCAGAGGATTAGCAAGTTAAAGTGGCAGTGGGCAGGGCACATAGTGCGTAGAACCGTTGGCCGATGGGGCGGAAAGGTTCTCGAGTGGCGTCCACGTAACGGAAAGCGAAGCGTAGGCGTAGGGGGAAGGGGTGCTAAGAATCTCCGGCAGAGATCCGGCTACCCAATCAAACAACGACGGCAATTAAAACTGGCAACATATAACACGCGCACACTGAGGACTGACTTGAGCTGGAAACGGAGTTAGGTTTGTGTGAAGTCCAAAGAGAGGGGGAGGATACCACAATACTGCAATCCGGCAACCTGTTTTACTACCGGAAGGGCGACCAGCTATCCAAGGGTGGTGTTGGGTTCGTGAAGATCGAAAGTGAAGATGATACAGGTTTACGCACCAACTTCATCGCACTCCGACGATGAAATGGAGGTTATGTATGAAGATATCCGCAGAGCAATGCATACCTCCAATACACAGTTTACGGTCGTTATGGGAGACTTCAACGCAAGGCTGGGCGTTCAAAGTGGTTGTAAGTTGAAAGTGGGGCAATATGGATTTGGACATCGGAACCCAAGGGGACAGCGGCTGGCCGATTTCATGGAAAAAGAGGGACTCTTTATGATGAACTCTTTTTTCGAGAAGCAGCCGCAGAGGAAGTGGACTTGGTTGAGTCCCGATGGTTCCACACGAAATGAGATTGACTTCATCATGACCACCAGAAGACATATATTTAACGACGTCTCTGTGATCGCCAGGGTGAAAACCGGTAGCGATCACCGTATGGTAAGAGGCACGTTAAATATTAATGCTTAACTGGAGAGGTCTCGCCTGATGAAGGCTACGCTCCGACCTAACGTGATTCAAATCAATAACCCCGAGAGCTTTCAACTCGAACTGCAGAATCGCTTTGAATGCCTAGAGAGCTGCGTAACAGTGGACGATATAAATAGCGGGCTAGTGGAAACTCTGCAAACAGTTGGGTCTAAGTTTTGCAAGGGACAACGCAAATTAAGATCCAATAAACTATCTCAACAGACTCTCGGTCTCATGGCGACAAGACGACAGATGAAACTGCAGTCATCAGACGACGCGTCACAATACCGGCAGCTCAATAGACGTATATCCAGCTCCTTGCGACGCGATATTCGTCACTTTAATACAAAGTGAATTAAAGAGGCGATCGAACGGAACAGAGGTTCCAAGGTGTTTGCGAGGAACATGTTTTTTTTTGAGGGAGATTGAGAAGTTTTACAGCGAGTTATATACCGCTACACAGATTCCCGCTTCAAGCTTAGCCGAAGACCCGAGAGCTACGTTAACTCGACATTTATCTGAGGATATCCCGGAAATCACCTTGAGCGAGATTAGGATGGCTCTGAAACAAGCGAAATAAGGCCCCCAGAGAAGACGGAATTACCGCAGAGCTTTTGAAAGCAGGTGGCACGCCAGTTTTAAGACCCTTCAGAAGCTCTTTAATTCCGTGATCCGTGAGGGTGCGACGCCAGAGGCGTGGAGCAATAGCGTGGTGGTGCTTTTCTTCAAAAAAGGCGACAAAACCTTGCTGAGGAATTATAGACCCATCACGCTATTGAGCCACATTTACAAGTTTTTCTCCAGAGTCATTACGAACCGTCTCGCGCGTAGGTTTGATGATTTCCAGCCCCCGGCACAAGCCGGGTTTCGCAAAGGTTTCAGCACCATAGACCACATACATGCGCTGCGGCAGGTTATACAGAAGACTAGAGAGTGTAACCGGCCATTATGCTTGGCATTTGTGGACTATGAGAAAGCCTTTGATTCGATCGAGACTTGGGCTGTGCTTCAGGCCCTCCAACGGTGCCATATTGACTTTCGCTATATCGAAGTATTGAGATGTCTGTACGAGAGCGCTACTATGTCAGTCCATGTACATGAAGAGCTTACACAACCTATCCAATTGCACCGAGGAGTGAGACAGGGAGACGTTATATCTCCAAAACTGTTCACAGTTGCGTTGGAAGATATGTTTAAGCTGCTCGATTGGAAAGGATTTCGCATCAACGTCAATGGCGAGTACATCACTCATCTTCGATTTGCCGATGATATAGTAGTCATGGCAGAATCCATGGAGGATTTAAGCACTATGCTCGAAACCCTAGACAGAGCTTCTCAATAGGTGGGTAAATAGTAAATAAAAAATAGTAATATACTATATACATACAATAGTTACCACCCTTTCGCTTCCCGGGTGTCGAGGTTTTTGGAGTGTTGAAGAGTTGGTTTAAGGACAAAACGTTTAAAAGTGAACGGGTGGCGGTGTTCTTTCATTAAACTACTACTAGGTCGCATTGAAAAATTAATAACTGTCTATTAGTTGTTAATTTTATTTCAATGTCACTGTGTCATGGTCAGGCGTACCACTTAGGTACTATCAGGTGAGCGTCATGACCTGTACACTTTATAACATAAAACATAACTACTTTATAACATAACTACAGTCCGAACCAGTGGTAGCATCATTTGACATTGCTTAATTTATAGGTATAAGTGTTCTATACCCATTTTAATGCTAATGAGACCGAAACCCTGGATTTGATGAGGATGAGACGCGAGATGCCATCTGCAGCTATTGCTTCGTCAGAATATCAGGCTCTCTCCAAGTGGATACGAAAACTTGTTCGCAGGGTGGGCTGTTTCAATACAAGGTTCATTAAGGACCTTATTGAACAGAACAGGGGGCCCAAAGTTTTCCAAAAACCACTTGGGAAGAGCCATCTGGTTAAGCTTAAGACAGCAGATGGGCAATTACTTGCGACTCGCCCACAGATCCTGGAAGAGGTTGAGAAATTCTATGGACGACTGTATTCATCGAGCGCTCATCAGTCACAGACCGAGGACACCGAAGATCCATTAAGGCGCCATTGTACGCAGGATATCCCGGATATTGACGTTAGCGAGATTAGTGCAGCTTTGGAGCAACTTAGGAATGGGAGGGCCCCGGGGGATGACGGTATTACGACAGAGCTCCTAAAAGCCGGTGGACAGCCCGTCCTAAGGGCATTAGTCGAGCTCTTTAATGCCGTCATCCACCAAGGAACTACACCAAGGCGTGGTCCAGAAGTGTTGTCGTCTTGTTCTTCAAAAAGGGTGACAAAACTCTCTTGAAGAATTATAGACCGATAGCACTTCTGAGCCACGTCTATAAGTTGTTTTCCAGAGTTGTAGCGAACCGTCTCGCCATAAGACTTGACGAATTCCAACCACCGGAGCAGGCTGGGTTTCGAAAAGGCTACAGCACCGTGGACCACATCCATACTGTTCGGCAGCTTATACAGAAGACCGAAGAGTATAACCAGCCGCTGTGTATGGCATTTGTGGACTACGAGAAAGCCTTCGACTCCGTCGAAACCTGGGCTGTTCTGGAGGCTCTGCAGCGATGCGGTATCGACTGGCGATATATCGAGGTGATGAAGTGTCTCTCCAACGCAGCGACGATGACCGTTCAGATCCAAGACCAGCGGACAAGACCATCCAATTGCGTCGTGGTGTGAGACAGGGGGATGTTATATCCCCGAAACTGTTCACAAACGCATTGTACGATGTCTTCAAGACCCTGAACTGGTCTGAACGTGGCGTCAACGTCAATGGAGAGTATATTTCTCATCTTCGTTTTGCTGACGATATCGTCATCGTGGCAGAGTCATCGGAAGAGCTTGCGGAGATGCTGAACAGCCTAATGAATCTTCCCGACGAGTTGGGCTTGGCATGAATTTGGACAAGACGAAAGTCATGTTCAACAGTCGTGTCATGCCACAACCGATATGCGTCGATGGCGTCCGTCTCGAGGTTGTGCAGGAGTATATCTACCTGGGCCAAACCATCCAACTTGGCCGGCATAACTTCGAGGGAGGCTAGTAGGAGGATTCAGTTGGGCTGGGCGGCATTCGGTAAGCTACGTCATGTCTAACGTCAACTATTCCGCAATGCTTAAAGACGAAAGTCTTTGAGCAATGCGTCCTACCCGTACTAACATACGCAGCTGAGACATGGACACTGACTGCGGGATTGGTTCACAAGTTCAAAGTCACTCAACGCGCAATGGAGCGAGCTATGCTTGGAGTCTCTCTTAGGGATAAGATTAGAAATGATTTAATTCGTAAGAGAACTAAAGTTACCGACATAGCCCGCCGGATCAGCAAGTTGAAGTGGCAGTGGGCTGGTCACGTATGTCGCAGAACCGATGGCCGTTGGAGCAGACGAGTTCTGGAATGGAGACCGCGTCTTGGCAAGCGTAGCGTAGGACGCCCTCCGGCCCGATGGACCGACGACTTGCGAAAGGTCGCCGGTGGAAGCGGAGGACCGGGATGTCTGGCGCAAAATGGGGGAGACCTATGTCCAGCAGTGGACTGCAATAGGTTAAGAGAGAGAGAGACCTAAAGACGTCTACATTTATGGCGTGCAAAGGGTTAAGGACCAAAGTTAAATAAAGAAATTTCCATTTACATTTTGTTTTTTTCATTTAAAGCGCTCTGCGCTTGTAATGAAAAAACGCTTAACTATTATATCTGGTCCAAGAGTGGACTGCCATGGTCTGTTTTTAGTTAAAAAGGCTTGCATAGTGCAAAGTTTGCTAAGGATAGGTCCCGAATGGGGCAATTTTTAAATCACTTTTTTTTTCATAATCAAACATAATAATAATACATTTATTTATTGAAAAGAACATTACAATTAATACAGGTTTACCCTGGTCCCCATACTAGGCTAAACCTGTCCTGTGAGGAACATCGAACGATTTCCAAAAATAACATTTTGAGCACTAGTACATACATCATTCGTATAAAGTGCACAGAGATCCAGTGTATATTGTCAATTTTCAAAACATACCAAATTTAAATTAAATTAAAAATTAATTTTACTCATAAGTAATCATAATTATTCATTAGATATAAATAATTAAATTTATTTAAAATTATTATTACGGAACAAAATGGGCAACGTACAAGTAGATGTGTGTAAATGTGAGTGTTAATGAGAATGTGTAGGTTGCGTGTGTGTGTGTGAATGGACAGTATTTGTAGTAGATTAATTTAAGGGCTTTATTTTTATAAAAACGGTCATATCACCAAATCAGTTACGGCCCAATTTCCTCCTAAAAAATGTTATGAGCGAAGGCCTATGCCCGGCTGTGGGACGATAGGCTAGTAAATGTTGTGGATTAATAAAAAATAATGTCATGAATCAACAACAATTAGTGGCGTATCAGTATTATTACATATTAAAACTCATCGGTTTACAAATTGCTTATCAAACAAAAAAAGTTTTACATAATTATTACGACTTGAACTTGAAATATATTAATAAAGTGCAACTATTACATTATATGTTTACATAATATACAACATATAAATTGATTCGTTTATTCAGACAATTCATTCCAGTTTTCAATTCACTAGGAAAAAACAAAATGGCTTCCTATGCTTTCTTTGTTTGCGTGTCAGTTGCTTTGATGCAGGTAAGCTCTTTTAGGACTTTAAAATATGTTATTCTAAATAGTATGATTCAAATTTTGATGAGGGAAACCGTGTTTATATAATATTTGTTTTTAATTTTAAAATAACTAAAAACATAAAACAAATATGTGAAAGAATATAAAAAATAAATTTAATTAAAATAAATGAACAAACGCTATTATCGTTGTAATAAGTATACGTAGAAACTGTTGTAATTGCAAATGTGTGTATTTTCTTTTTAAATAATTATATTGTTATTATTAACTTTAAATCTTAGGCAGTCTTTCTTTTAGAAATTTCCTAGCGGAAAATTCCAGTTCTCCTAGAACTTGCAATTTACTATCTTTATAAATAGTTGACTAATTAATATTTTCCATTTAGTCTGCCTTTGGTCAAGTCATACCATTGGCCACAAACTACAACGCTGGCGTACTGGGCAACGGTTTGGCGATGGGAAACGCACTTAACAACGGTTTAGCGGTAGGACCCGTTCTCAACAACGGCTTGGCGGTAGGATCCGCACTGAACAACGGCTTGGCGGTAGGATCCGCGCTGAACAACGGCTTGGCGGTAGGATCCGCGCTGAACAACGGCTTGGCGGTTGGATCTGCGCTTGGCAACGGCTTGGCGGTAGGCTCGGCCCTTGGCAACCTCGCAACCGGCCTGAACACATACAACGTAGTATCCAGTGGCCCCTTAACTGTTACTAGCATTTCCCCGATTGGCCCTAGTGGTCTAGCTGTTGCTTCAGAGAACACTCTAGAAGGTATTCTCACAGTTAACGGTCAATTACCGTTCCTTAGTGCTGTCGCCTTCGAAGGTTCCTTACCAACTGCCGGTAGTGGTGTAGCAACTTGTGGCTGCGGGGATGGTAATGTGGCGATGGTGACCGAAGGTCTTGGAAACCAGGTTGGTCAGGCGCTGCCGGGTGTTAGTCGTGGTATTATTTACTAATTTAAATAAGTCTGTTATACAATTGTTATAATAAATGTTGTTGTTATGTTTATGTGGTGGTTTTTTTAACCTCTTGTAGGGTTGGTATGGATGGTCAATTTAGGGTAGGATTTAAATAACTTTTTTATGAAATTAGTCAGTATTAAAAATAAATATTCTCTTTTTTATATTGTTTGTGACAACTGCCGCATAATGTTAGCGCCTACATTAGTGCTCTTAAAGAAAACAAAACAACCAAGGTGATAAATCGCACTATTTCACAATTTAATTAGGATGAAATTACAATCTTAATCAAATCTAAGAACATGGCATATATTGCACAATATCTTACGAGAATTATTAAAAGGCATTATTTGGTACTCTTCAATCTATCAGCGTCCACTGCTGGAAATAGGTCTCCCCCATTTTGCGCAAGATATCCCGGTCCTCCGCTTTTCTCACTATTTCGTAAAGAAATAAATATTAATTGAATTATAAAGTCGAATCCAATTAGGAGTTCGGGAATTGAAAGCAGATCTTTCCGTCCAAAATACCTCTGTATTTCAAGACGAAGGTCTTTGGTCAGTGTATGTTGCCAGTTATGACATAGGGAAGCGAAACGTGGTCGCTAACAAAGGACCTCTTGCTCAAGGTTGCTCAGCGTGATATGGAGAAGACTGTGTTAGGTGTTACGTGATGAGATCTAAAACGAGTATATCCCAAGGAGAACTAGGGTTGGCCGACATAGCCCACAGAATCAGCAAGTTGAAGTGGCAGTGGGCCGGGTAAATAATGCATGGAACCAATGGCCGATAGGGCGGAAAGGTTCTTGAGTGGCCACGCCAATGATTTGTCATTAGGTGAACGAACAAGTCATCTCGTTTGCTTCATAATATTTAAAAATAATTTGTTCTTCTCGAAAGACTGGCTTATACGTATATCACAATTATTGAACTATGAAAGTTATAATTTTAAATAAAACTAACACACATTTGTTTGCTAACTCCATTTCACATTTATTTCGTGGTCATTTAAAACAGAGGAACTCCAGCACAACCACAGTTACCGGCAATGGAAACTGAACCGTATGCAGGTATACCACCGCTGAAGCTGACCGTACCAATCACCGGGAGTTGCCCAGCTACGACCGTGGTACCACCAGCATTCATCACACCACCGACCGATATATCACCCAGACCATTCGCTACTAAAGGTCCAGTCACTGGTAGTGATGTAACAGCAGCCACATCAGCTATACCACCGAAGCCGGTCAGCGAAGAGTCAACGTAACCTAAAGAATTGCCCAATCCAATGTTCGCTCCCAAACCGAGACCGATATTTGTAGTTCCGAGACCGTAGCCAACATTGCCGATTCCGTAGCCGATGTTGGTGAGTCCGTAGCCGGCATTGCCGAATCCGTAGCCGATAGCGTCAGCGCCAAAGCCGCGGAGTGCGTAATCGCTTGAGCTGATTGCTCCCAAATCCAATTCTAAGCCTGTGTACCCGGTATTGAATCCGTATCCAGGAAAAATGGCTTGTGAGAAAACTGCCTGGAAGTTGAAGATTATACAATTTGATTACTTATGGTAGTGTCCGACCGAAGCTTCGGCTTCAGCTTCGGCTTCGGCCACCTTCGGCCAAAAGGCGAAACCTTCGGCTTCGGCCCAAAACCGGCCGAAGCCGAAGGTTTCGCCGAAGATCCGAGCAACCGTCGGATTGAACGAACTGTTACGAAAGACTGAGAGACAGCATTTAATTGACCAACATTTAATTATTTATTAAGAAATTGGTGTTTGTTCTTTATTTATTAGTCTAGTTTCGGCTTTGTCGAGTAATCAAAGACTGATTGATTGGTCTGATTGTGATTTATAAATAACGTAAAAATAAATGATAATTTTTTTACGAATAAATCACAAACTTTTTTCTTCATCTTTGAACCCACTTCCATATGAGACAGTCAATATATTGAAGTTTTGAAATAATCTATAACATTAATTTAGCTTGTAGACAATATTGAACAAATTACTAAGAGCTTATAACCTTCGGCTTCGGCTTCGGCTCTGCCGAAGATTGTGGCGATTGCCGATTAATCGGCTTCGGCTTCGGCTTCGGCCGAAAATAGACCTTCGGTCGGACACTACTTATTGGTCACTTCAAATAAAAACAGGGTGTTTAAGCAATGAAATGTAAATCATTTTCAGTTAGTCCTCCGAAGACCGACCTAAATATTACGATTCTCAACTGAAGGAACTTGGAATATTGACATCTAAAAGAGGAGTCCGGCAAGAAACTCGTAAAGTGACTCTTTTTAGTGACTGAGTTTATAGGAAACATGATCACCAAATTTTTGGACAGACTTTCAAGGGAATTTATAATCAAAACATTTTTCTAATTCAAGGGTATAATAACATGTTTTTGAGGCTTTTTTTTCGGAACGACCTATCGCGGGTAGCTGCAGGTGGCGTTTACAGCGTCATCAGATAAGTGGGGAGCGCTCTCAGCCCAAAATCATTAAAAATATTTTACATATTTCTCAAGAAAAGATTTCCCACTTAGTGAAGCCGAAGATTTAGAGCAGCAAGGATTTAATTCCTAATGTGGAATTATTATCAATAACCTCCTTCCTCCGCTTTTCTCATCCAGCGGAGGAAGCGGAGGACCGCGATATCTGGCGCAAAATGGGGGAGGCCTATGTCTATCAGTGGACTGCGATAGGTTGAATAGAACCTCTTTCAGCAAATATATACGTTTTATATTATCAAATTTTTGACTAAATCAATCCTGATTTAATACGAAAAAAAAACTCGAAAGATTATCAGAAAACTGAACATGATTATTTTTTTACCTGAATCACACAGGCTTGCACACACAGGAGTAGGATTTTAGAAGACATGGTGATCAGATGCTGGTTGCAGTATAACTTCCGATGATCCAGTTTCCTTATATATAGTAAACAATTTGTGCTTTTTTTAATAGGTTTCGAAATAAACATCACATATTTATCAACGGACGTGTTCTTGAGAAGGTCACTTTTCTGATAGTTCCATGACCTTAGTGTGTTTGATGTGAAATACTTTTTGTATCAGGGTCTTCTTTTGACAACTGTTTATTTAGTCTAGTAGCGTGAGCATCAAGTTGACATCAATGCATGATCCAAGATCATGTAGTGATCTCACAAACACGGTTATACTAAAAGCATAATCGTTACGACGCTGGAGAAATTGCTGGAGACCATTACAAACAAACATATTCATGCATACAAATGTTTGTACTGCCCGGGGATCGAACCCGGAACCCTTGATGTTGCAGCCGACGTCTCAACCGCAACACCAAATGGGTCTTCAAAAATTATTATGTCTCTCGGCTACCTCTTACTAAACCCCGAGAGAAGGGGTGGTGCGAACTATACTGGTCTGCCGTAATCGCAGGGAACATGAAAATATAACAGGGTGAGAAAAAAAAACTATTTTCAACTTAGCATAACCATATATTTATATCTTATAATCCTTATATTTACAAAGGCACAGCAGCACACCCGCAGTTACCAGCAATAGATACAACACCACTAGCTGGTATACTACCACCGAAGCTGACTCCACCAAGAACTGGGATCTGGCCAGTGACGAGCGCATTTCCCGCAGCGCCTACCTCGCCGGCCACTGCGAGTTCGCCGTAGCCGGTGCCGCCGTACGGGCCGAGCACTGGCAGCGACGTGACCGCGGCTACGTCAGCGATGCCACCGTAGCCGGAGAGACCACCGGCTACGTAGCCAGCGTTGCCAAGACCGCCGAGCCCGAATCCAGCGTTGTTGAAACCAAACCCAGCGTTATTAAGGGCGCCAATGCCAAATCCGTTGTTAAGACTGCCAAGCCCAAAACCAGCGTTGTTAAGTCCGCCAACGGATATGGAAGCACTGTTGATTCCGCCGATTCCACTGTTGATTGCACTTAATCCGACACCGGGGTTGATGGCTGCTACGTTGATGGATGGATTGCCTATTATTTGGGAGAGCGCATTCTGCAACGAATAATACATATTAATTTCTTTGCAAAGATATTTTATACAGTTAACTTAGACAGCGAAACAACATAAAATTTCTTTTTGTAAATTATATATACTTAGTTACTGAGCAAAGCACCCAGATTAGTATAAAGTAATAAATTAAATCGTCGTCGTCACCAGCTCTTTATACGTCCCCACCGAGGGGCACGAGCCTACCCGTATAGGGTGATTAGGCCTTAGTAGTCCACGCGGGCCCAGTGCGGGTTGGACGACTTCACACACAACCTTCGAATCTCTTCGCAGGCGTGCATGAAGGTTTCCTCACGGTGTTTTTCTTCACCGAAAAAGCGCGATAACACATATATTCGTCGAAAATTGGTACGTTCAGGATTTGAACCTCAGCCCTACCGGTAGGAAGGCGACAGTCCACACCATTGAGCCACCGACGCTCTAATAAATTAATTTTAATAAATTAAATATCCACTGACAGTCACACAGCGCCATCTAGCCCCAAACTAAGCATTAGCCTGTAATATGGGTATTAAACAACGGATAAACATACTTTCATATTATTTTCGTAGAAACATATATTATACGTGAAAAACACCCCGACTTATAACAGACATGCTCATGAAGCAATGAGCCACCGACGCTATTTAATATTTTATTTTATTCGGAATACTAACAACACTTATACAGTTTGTTGAATTACAATTGTAAGTACAAGTTATATCTAAGCTGTTTATAGGTAGTCGCAAATTATTTCTAAATAGCACATACGTCAAGATAACTATAACAACCAGTGAGATAATCTAAAAATTCAAATGAAGATTTAAAAACTACATTCTAAAAAAATTTGAAGCAAATGTCTTAGCCACATTCGTAGATTTAAATTGTAACATATCAAACTTTCCATGAGTTTTTGAGAAATTATTAAGTGATATACTTGCTCGTAGAGCGTCGGTGGCTCAATGTGTGGACTGTCGCCTTCCTACCGGTAGGGCTGAGGTTCAAATCCGACACGTACCAATGTGTTCGAATTTTCGAAAATATATGTACGTTATCCGATGCTCTTACGGTGAAGGAAACATCGTGAGGAAACCTTCATGCACGCCTGCGAAGAGATTCAAAGGTTGTGTGTGAAGTCGTCCAATCCGCACTGGGCCGCGTGGCAGACTATGGCCTTATCACCTATACGGGTAGGCTCGTGCCCCTCGGTGGGGACGTTAATGAGCTGATGATGGTGGTGATACTTGCTCGTACAAAAAAGGAGTTGCACCTATAATTAGTTTTATACTTAAATATAAAATTAAATTTGAATATGTACCTGAACCAAAAACGCCTGGATGCAGAGAATCAGTAAGGTAAAGGAAGACATGACTGAATATTCAAGGATCTTGAATTGAATGATATTGAACATTTAAATTTCTATATTTATACTGATTGTTGTAAATTATTTGCTAATGATGCGTTATCGCTAATAGGTTAGGAAAGTATTAATTGCTATAATGTTGAGATTATCAAATAGACAGATATGAAAACTGTAGGCGCCATAACTTTACCTAATATTCAAAGTCAAAACAGTTATATTTTATTGTGGATTACGATAAGCCCTTAATGACAAAACATAGACAGTACTTAACTTTGAAATGAGTACATATGTACTAACATCTTAACATGTAAAAGTGACTTCATGCTTGAATTTACGTTAAAGTTGAAGCACCGGCATTTGTTATAGTATTTAGAAAGTCTAGATAGCATGTATAACATAATTCATCAACATCATCATACAGCACGAGCCTACCTGTAAAGGGTGCAAAGGCCTTATTTGTGCACGCGTGCCTTCATGACAAACCTACTTTACGCACAAACTTTGAATCTCTTCGCAGGCGTGCGCAGGTTTCCTCGTGACGTTTTCCTTCACCGAGCGTCGTATAACGTACAAAAAATATCGGAAATTTAAAAAGACAGAACGGGCGGGATTTGAACTTGCGCCCTTCCGATCGAAGGAAACAGTCCATACCATTGAAACACCGACGAACACACATAATATTGTGACGACACAAATATTAAGCTCTATTTGATAATAGTAGATAAGGGACGTAACACTTACCTAATTCCTTTCAACAATTGCTGGCACACTTTGTAATTACGTAAAGTTTCATAATTACATTTCCAATTTCACTATATAAGGTACAGAAAGTTCCAAAGCAGTATTCTTTTTCTAACTAAGAAAAAATTAGAAAATGGCCTACAAGCTTGTATTTGTCGTCTGCGTAGCAGTTTTTGTCCAGGTATTTTTTTTTACTTCATACCTATACTATATAAACTTTGGTAGGATTTGGACTACAACCTGATACAATGCTTGGGTACGTTTTAATGGTCAGTTTCAAGCACGAAGTTCGGCAGGATGCACCACGTGCTGGTGAGATTGGCTTAAACTCGTAAGGAGTGTACTAGGAGTCCATAAACTACCAAGTGGCTGTTCGGTAGGATGCATCGCAGGTGGTGAGGTTGGCTTAAACCCGAAAGGAGTGTTCTGGGAGTCTAAACACTACCAAGAGGCTGTTAAGTAAGTTGCACAACTGGTGGGTAAGGTTAGCTTAAACCAAAAAGGAGTGTACTAGGAGTCCAGAAACTACCAAGACGCTCTCCGGTAGCATACAACTCAGGCTGGTGAGGTAAGCCTGAATACCTTTAGGTACACCTGACGATACTTAAGCTCAAGCTAAAGAGTTCCTAAGCTACAGGCTGGAAAACATTTGATTCTATCAATTCGCCTTAAATTAATGTATGAGGTGCTTGAAAATATTCTACATGTACGAATGTACATGTCATAATTTATAAACTGCTTTTTTAGACTGCCTGCAGCCAGTCCTATGTCTCTGGCAACCAATTGTTGAAAATGACATCTATGTCAGCGGCGGATCAGGCCTTGGCATCGGTGGTGGGCTTGGCATCGGCAACGGGGCCGGCTACGGCTACGGCGCTGGCGTCGGCATCGGCAACGGACTCGGCGTCAACACCGGACTCGGCCTCGGCGTCAACACCGGACTCGGGCTCGGTGTCAACAGCGGTCTCGGTATCAACACTGGACTCGGCCTTGGCATTGGAAACGGTCTCGGTTACAACAATGGACTTGGTCTTGGTTTAGGCAACAGCATCGCAGTCGGCGGCATCTGGCCTCAACGTTGGCTCCAGCGGTCCTCTCACTGTCACCACCATCTCCCCCATCGGTCCCAGTGGTCTGCCATAGCCTCTGAGAACGTGATCGAGGGTGTTCTCGCATTGAATGGTCAGCTGCCATTCCTGAGCGCTGCGGCGTTCGAGGTGCTCTGCCAACAACTGGATCTGGGTGGCCACCGTGGCTGCGGCAATGGTGCCGTCGCCATCGTCTCAGAAGGTTTCCCCGCTAACTACGGACGTGGACTCTACTATTAAGTTTAATAATTAATAAACCTGTTGATTTTTTAATTTACGCATTTATCTACCTTCAAACCCAACTCCTTTAACCGCGACTACGAATGATTGCATCTATTGGTTCTTTCTATATTCATATCTATTATGGCACGTTTTTATACGAACCATAAAAAAAAAACAAAAATATTGAAGAGTCAATCAAATTCTCCTCCGCCACACAGCGCGCCTAGAACCTCTTAATCCTCCTTGCCTCGCCTCAACCATTCATCCTCAGTTCATTAAACGTTCCACCGAGGGGCACGCCCTACCCTGTAGTGTGATTAGGCCTTAGTCGTCGACCGGGCCCAGTGGGATTGGCGACTTCTCGCTCAACCTTGAATTTCTTCCTAGTCGTGCGCAAATTTCCTCATGTTTTCCTTCACCGTTAAGCGTCGGCCACGACGCTGAATACTTGTATACAAAAACTATGCTGTTATGGTGAGGGAAATGCGTGAGATTAGGTCAACTATTGACGACCGAGTGGATGGTTTGCGTTTTGCAGGTAAAAGTCAATGTTTTAATTTCATCAAAATCCCATATTACGCATGACGCAGTATATTGACTTAGATTTTTACACCTTGGTGTGGTAGCCGACGTCTCAACATTACACCAAATGCGTCGTCATCTCGTGGCTAGGTCAGGGTATTTTAGGATATAATCACGTTAGGAAATACTTAATAAAGTATTTGTCCCTAGCATACTGTTACTTTTTCAAAGGACCTCAAAGAAAGAAAAGAAAAACATTTATGGCATACACAACACAAAAGATAACTTATTTCAAACAGCAGACCAGTAGACAAAAAACAAAATACAGAGAAAAAACATTTTTTTGTTAAATAGGTACAAAAAAATATAATAAAACATCTTAACAATGAAAAAAGTGGCAAAAAGAAAAATACGACTTTAAAGGAAATCCACAAGTTAGTAAGTGACCACGTTCCGTACAATGATTTGTATGTATAACCTTTTGTCATGCTATGTCCGGGTATCATGCATCATCATCATCAGCTCATTAAACGTCCCACCGAGGGGCACGAGCCTATCCGTATACGGTGATTAGGCCTTAGTCGTCCACGCGGGCCAGTGCGGATTGGACGACTTCACACACAACCTTCGATTCTCTTCGCAGGCGTGCATGAAGGTTTCCTCACGATGTTTTCCTTCACCGTAAGAGCGTCGGATAACGTACATATATTTTTCGAAAATTCGAAAATACATTGGTACGTGTCGGGATTTGAACCTCAGCCTCCCAGTAGGAAGGGGACGTCCACACCACTGAGCCACCGACGCTCTGTATCATGCATAGTGCCTTAAATTTATATTTTCAGGATTTTATCATAACTAATCTATATTAATATATAAAGCTGAAGAGTTTTTCGTTTGTTTATTTGAACGCGCTAATATCAGGAACTACTTGTTTGATTTGAAAAATTATTTCAGTGTTAGATAGCTTATTTATCGAAAAAGGCTATAGGCTATATATCATCACGCTACGAGTAATAGAAGCGGAGCAGCAATGAAGAATGTTTCAAAATCGGGGGTATTTTTTCATACTTGGAGCTTCCGCTGCGTACGCTAAGTAAACGGTTCATCATCATCAGCTCATTAAACGTCCCCACGAGGGGCACGAGCCTACCCGTATAGGGTGATTAGGCCTTAGTCGTCCACGCGGGCCCAGTGCGGATTGGACGACTTCACACACAACCTTCGAATCTCTTCGCAGGTGTGCATGAAGGTTTCCTCACGATGTTTTCCTTCACCGTAAGAGCGTCGGATAACGTACATATATTTTTCGAAAATTCGAAAATACATTGGTACGTGTCGGGATTTGAACCTCAGCCCTCCCGGTAGGAAGGCGACAGTCCACACCACTGAGCCACCGACGCTCTAAACGGTTAAAGTTTCACAAAAGTCATGTATGAGAGTATTGTTTTCCTTTTAAAGGTCTACAAAAAAGTCCGCGACAGCATATGTCTATCTTTTAAGGTTAGCTCACTAACATATTTTTTGCTAAAAAAATTCTGAAATTGACCCCGAAACCTTTAAAGTTGGAGGGAGGGGAAATCCTATGTATAGTGATTAATGAAAGTACCGTGTTATCCCGAATTTAATGCGAGCGAAGCCGCGGGCAAAAGCTAGTGTCTAATAAAATATTAACAATGAGTTAAAAGGGATTATGCAATTAGTCCTTATAGGGGACTGCTATTATACATCAGTTTCAATTCCGTAACTTAAGCACATCTGCCTACACTATATGAAGATCAGTAGGAAATATAGGGTAAGAGGTCACAAAGTGCAGCGCCAGCTTCTTTGCAGGTTTTGTCATAATTCTCGTCTGTAAATTGGCGTCTGCCAAGTATAGTTTCCGGTATTATGTGTACTTCTATGAATTTAGTCCATGATACAAAGCTTGTACGGACACCGGTTTGTTTTGGAAAGTATTTATATAAATGACTAATTGGATTTCTAGGTTTATAGTTTTTCAATTATATAAAGTATCTTTTTTTTAAAGACTACCATACTATTGTTTTATACCTCATCACCATCACCATCAAGGGTGATAAAATGTTTTGCGAGGGTTGAGTGTGTACTTTTAAAAGCTCTGCATTGATTCCAGTTTTTGTTCGCAAAGCTCTTTCATTTAGTGTTCCTAAACATATGGAATCAGATTAATGGAATACCAACGTTAAATAAAATCAAAACGTAAATATTATACTATTAATGTTTATTTTCATGTGTTGACTGAAGATTTAAAGATTTACAAAGGAACACCAGCACAGCCACAGTTACCGGCAATGGAGACGGAACCATAGGCGGGAATGTTACCACCGAAGCCAACGGATCCGAGCACGGGGATCTGTCCGGTGATGATCGCAGTTCCAGCAGCTCCCATCTCACCAGCCACCGCCAGGTCAGCGTAGCCGGTACCGCCGTAAGGGCCGACAACTGGCAGAGACGTGACCGCGGCCACGTCAGCGATGCCGCCGTAGCCGGAGAGTCCACCAGCCACGTAGCCAGCGTTGCCAAGACCGCCAAGACCCAGACCAACGTTTCCGAGACCGCCAAAACCCAATCCAGTGTTTCCGATTCCGCCAATAGCTAATCCAGTACTTCCGAAACCGCCAAGATTTCCTAAGCCACCAATAGCAAGACCGGCATTTCCTAGGCCTCCCAAAGCTAATCCATTGTTGATTCCGCCGATGATCGCAGGTCCACCAATGTTACCGCCATAGCTTACTGCTCCAAGATCAATGTCCAAGTTGTTGGCTTGACCATAGAAACCTCGAATAGCTTGTGAGAAGACGGTCTGTAGAAAGAAGAATTGAATGAGTTATATGACCTTAAGTAAAACATTAGATGTTTAGTCTTCGTATTCCCTCATCCCACAGTGCCAGATTGCTAGGAAGCTTCGATGGCTCATTTGTGTGGACTGTTGCCTTCCGATCTTGAGGACGCAGGTTCAAATCCCGCCACGTACCAATGTCTTTTCGAAATTATTATGTAAGTTTATCCGACGCTCTAACGTGGAAGGAAAACATCGTCAGCCTGCGCACGCCTGCGAAGAGATTCAAAGGTTGTGCGTGAAATCGGCCGATTCGCACTGGGCCGACGTGGATGACTAAGGCCTAATCACTCTATATGGTTAGGAATCCGGAACCCTTGGTGTAATAACCG
Source organism: Leucinodes orbonalis (assembly GCA_019425675.1). Taxonomy (NCBI): domain Eukaryota; kingdom Metazoa; phylum Arthropoda; class Insecta; order Lepidoptera; family Crambidae; genus Leucinodes; species Leucinodes orbonalis. The sequence goes on along the minus strand of PQWD01012481.1, from coordinate 2,677 downwards.
ACCATTACACCTAATGGGTCGTCAAAGGTCGTGGTCTTTATACGTCAATGCCATAGCTATCTATTCTATTGTTCTAGCTTAAGTCTAATCTTAGTTGGGATTTTGAAATGTGAGTTTTTCCTGTTACAAACCTGGAGCAGACAAGCCTGAAGGCACAGGACGAAAAAGGTGGTTGAAGACATTGTGGTGAACGATGGATCACAGAATAGGATATTATCGAAATGTGTACAAATATATACGTTACTATGACAATAGTTTTGTAATGAAATCGTACGTTATCATTTATTTTATTAGGCAAGTTAGTTTGTTAATATTGGCCTCAAATTTTTTGGATTTACACTGTTGGACTTTTAAAATGTGTGATGGCCTTCGTATTGTATTAGAATTACGTCCAGAATGTCATTTATAACAGTCGCCAGGACCCGTTTAATAGGTTTTGGAATTGTTCAATGAAAGAGTGAATAGGGTATTTTAAAATTGGCATGTTCCATCTTTGGCCGCAAGGCGAAATGGTGGTCAAATGCGTAATCCTAGAAAATACACTAAATAATAAAAGTAGATAACTAAAATACATTAAACCCTAAACACTTAAAAATAAATAATGCGTTATCTATTTTTTATGACATACTGGACGGGACGATCAGTACGCTCACCTGGTTGTAAATGATACGCCAGACTATGACACAAATACAGCGTCAAAGGCAATTAATAACATAAAGTAACTATTAATTTCCGTATATTTAACAACTGTGCCCGTCTCCCAAGGCGACAGTGGCTAGGTCTCTTATACCTAGTAATTTTACGAGTAAAATTAAGCGGTAGTTTACTTGTAAAGGAAAAACCTTAGGAGAGAAAGCGAAAAAAGACAAAATTAAATAGTGCATATTCACTCTTGCCTTTTTTATATATTATATAAGGGTTTTTACCCTTATATTTAACTTATCGGGAAACACGGACGCAGGAAGTTCATTCCACTGCCTTGCAGTTCGAACGATGAAGAATGAACGGAGCTTTTTGTACGAATATACAGCTAGTTTTCCGATAGAGAAATGGTGCTGGAGGAATTAAATAGTGCAATTCCAACGCACACTTTCCGAAATGCAACCCGTTACCCGAAAAATGAGCGTATTTTCAAATAGCAGAATTAGGGCTCCGGGCTATTCCAAACTATCCTATCCTTTGCTTATTATAGAAAAGTCGGTTGCTTACTTGAACCCTATTTTGGATACCACAGAAAATGAAACTTGGTTAATTTTCAATATGACGTCATGAGGTGATAAGAACAAAAATACTTTCGGTTTATAACGTTATAATTTGTATGTGACATTATTGTGTCATATTAAAGATTATTTAAACCAAATTTACTCAACGACCTTGTGTGTAATTTAAATGGACTGATAATAAAATGAGGTCGAAAACGTATAAAAGCTACAGAAAGGGGCAAGAAAAGCATTCACGTTTCAAAAACCATAAAGAAACAATATGGCCGCCAAAGTTGTATTCGTCGTGTGCGCTCTTGTGCAGGTAAAAATTTAACAATTCTCTTTGATCATTAAAACTATACAAAAATATTTCGCCATAACAATTATAATTTATTAGTGTTTATTACCCCATAGGCTAACCTCAGAGCTAGCTTACCACATTTGAGATATTTACAGTTGAAATTACTTTTTTAGGCTGCTTTCGGCCAGTCTTACGTCTCTGGCAACCAATACGTTGAAAATGACATCTACGTCAGCGGCGGATCAGGCCTTGGCATCGGCGGTGGGCTTGGCATCGGCAACGGGGCCGGCTACGGCTACGGCGCTGGCGTCGGCATCGGCAACGGACTCGGTGTCAACACCGGACTCGGACTCGGCGTTAACAACGGTCTCGGTCTTGGAGTTAACACCGGTCTTGGAATCAACACCGGACTCGGCCTTGGCATTGGAAACGGCCTCGGATTCAACAACGGCATCGCAGTTGGCAGCATCTCTGGCCTCAATGTTGGCTCCAGCGGCCCTCTCGCTGTCACCACCATCTCCCCCATCGGCCCCAGCGGTCTGGCCATAGCCTCTGAGAACGTGATCGAGGGTTTGCTATCTGTGAACGGTCAGCTGCCGTTCCTTAGCGCTGTGGCGTTCGAGGGTGCTCTGCCTACAGCCGGCTCCGGCGTGGCCACCTGCGGCGGCAATGGCCGTCGGCATGGTCTCCGAGGGACTCGCTGCCGGTTACGGTGGTCTAGCCGGATATGGTGGACTTGGTGGCATTGGAGCTATTGGTGGCATCAATGGAATCAATGGTCTCGGTGGCTTTGGCGGTCTTTACTTCTGATTTTCGACAATTTGATTACGTTTGAAAATAAAAACATTTCAGAACCAAACTTTTTTTCTAATTATTTATATCAACATCGAGCTATATTACAATCTAAAGTATAGTATGCATAGCATAGGTTAGATACAAATGCAAAGGAATAACTGTAGTTCGTGCAAGTGTGCATGGGTGCGGTAAAAGGTATGAAAGATCGGGTACACTGAAATAACTTCCCATAAAATTTTTAAAACGTTAGCTATAATATTTTCAGTATTCTAACAATGACAAAAATCTACAAGTCGGTAGATAGAATTGCAAAGTTGCATAGTGATGACTAAATACCTGTACAAACAATAGGAAAAATCAAGCAAAAGTATAATGCAAA
>PQWD01012479.1:0-92508 GCA_019425675.1 Leucinodes orbonalis | reverse complement strand
TCAATTGAGAAAAGAACTTAACCACAATGGCAGTGCAGTCAAAAGTTTCACCATCAGCCACTTGGAAGGATGAGGCGAAGGAATCTGCAACCGCCTCCACGCCCTCAACCAAGGACTGGAAAGACAGAATAGAATAGATGTCTTGAAACACAAACTAATTTTTCAATTAACCAGGTTAGACATGCCTCACCACGCACATCGTGCGTTTTTGACAATCAATGTACTATGTCTTTTTTTGATATGCAGGGAATCCGATATAAGTCTTTCCAAGATACTTGAATCAATCAATAAAAAAATTAAAAGACCTAGTAATAATACTGAATTGATAAGACTCCCGGTAAGAACATAAATAGTTTACTTTATTTCAAATCCCCAATAATTAATGGGGAACGCAAAAAAAAAGTCGAATGCCAAACTATTTTTGTCATTAAGTCTCGACTGCGTGATTATATAAGACAAGCGTTCTTTCTTCAAAAGACAAAGCTAGAAAATTAGATTTTAAAGGATAAAAACTGGATATCTACTAGGACCAACTTTACAAAATATCCTCATTCATTTATCCTAATCAAAAGCAATTTGCTATACCATTATTCCATTATTTACTGGAATACGATGTAGACTAGAACTCTTCCAGGTACTCAGGGCAGATGAAAGCACATCAGCGTGTGCATCACGTGAGAAAGTACCCATTGGCCTGGCAGACCCACCAATCTCTCGAGGTTGTCAAAAGCACAACCACGACCCGTAGAAAAATACTAGGGTTGCACAACCACCTGCAAAAACAGAAAAGCTTATATAATTAATCACGGCAAAGCAGCTAACGATGCAAAAATAAAACAAAGAAATAACAACTTAATGTAAGAATTTCGAGCTCTAATCATGTTAGGTAAGTGGTTAACCCAAACAACAAAAATAACTATAACATTTGGAAAAAATGTAACAGATTTAATTAATACAATCCCACCTGATAATAACGGGTAAGGTCGATTAGCCCCAACGGGTACAGGGGGAAACAGTTTAATGAGAACTAAATGCATCAGAATGATGATGAATAGATAGATTTTTCATAGTCTCACTGTTTCGTCTTGATTATCAGAAAACAATGAATGGTATAATATTAAGAAATAATTGACGAAATGACCTACAATCAAACACATGTAAGAACATAACTGTGTAACAATTCAAGATAATGTAATACCAAGGCACAACATTATATCCTAGTTTAGTGTTCCGATATAAATAAAAGCGTAAGAAACAAACCTGAAACTACAATAAAAACACTGATACACATAAAGATACTGTTATATTTTTTACCTTGACAATGAAATCGATGTCAAAAAAGAAGAAAAAAAAAGAAAATCATCTTATTAAATTCTCTTTCTTTCTATTCCAAAAAAATACCCATGCAATACTATGCACTGAACATAGGTGACTACTAGCGTCGGTAGGCCATCAATAGTGTAGACTGTCCCTTACCTACACAGAAGGGCTGAGGTCATCAAATCAACCGACACATCCAACCAAAATGTGTATTTCGCGAAAACGATGATGTACGTTATCACGACGCTACTTACGGTGCAGGGAAAACATCGTATGAGGAAACCTTCATGCACCCTGCGAAGAGATTCCAAAGTCCTGTCGTGTGTGAAAGTCATCCAATCACTAAAAAGCTTAATCACCCATACGGTAGCTACCGTCACCCCTCGATGAGTTTTAAATTGAACTAATAATATTCAGCGTGACCATACGACGACCTGCATATCCTAGAATAAGCCGAAACGACGGCACTAACGTGCCCGTCCGACGAATTTTTCATCTACTTTACTACAATATTCCCAATTAAATACTATTTCTACCCGGAATTGATCTAATAATAGTAAACATTTGTATAATAGTTAAAATAACTATATAACAATAAATTTACTTAATAACAATAAAATTTACTATATACCAGTAAAATACCTCATCTTAGTAACCAGAATGTTGGTCTCAATCAATGTCGGTCTGCCATGAAGCCGAGCGTTGATCGCTTACCATCAGACGTGATCGTGGCTATAAACACGTCTGTACACTTTGTAATGTTAAAAACAAATCAAAACACCCCTGGCCTTGATAAGGCCTCTCCCAAGTTGGACAATATTAAATTGATTTCCATCCCCTCCACCTTCCTTCTGTTCCCCCTTATTTCCGCGCAATAAACTAATTATAGGTATAACCTGTACGCTCTAATCAAAAATATTATTCAATGCTTAGGCTCATCATAAAGCAATAACGCGAGATAGCTTGCATTTGAAGCAACTATCACCTGAATGAAAGTTTAACGTCATGTATCACATAGCCTGACTGAAAAAGTTTAGCTATTGTAGTTATTCAAATATAATCCCACGACAACCATCAACGTAGTATGGTTAAACAATATCGGGTAAACCAAGCGTTCCGGCTTCGCGACATATAAACCATTTTTTTTGCATGAATCATGTTCTGTTTGTATTCGCGTTTGTGTTCCTATATAAAATATGTATTGACATAAAAATTATTATAATTATGTTTAATTCCGTTGTCAGTACCAACGTTCTAACAATCTCCACCACTAAACAGTGTGGCAAAAGTGGCAATCAAAACACTCCTGTGGTTACGCAAACACACACGTTCACAGGACATACCAAAAACTAGAAAGTTTAATATTCCAAATATCGGATTGTATAAAATAAGAACCATCATAATAAAAACCTAACCTTACTTTGATACTCTAGGTTTGGTTGAGGAGATAGCTACTACTATATATTGAGTTTTTTAACTCTAAACAAAACTTCTAGCTTAAGAAACATCAACTAACTGAAGCGCTTTTTCTCCTAATATAAATTCAATTCTTGATCTGCTTAGCAATCAAAATGTTTATATATGATAAGCAATTAATAATAGATTAAAATAAGAATTTGCAATTTGCTCAATTCTGAAAAAATAAAATAAACGCTAGTTTAAAAAACTTTAATATACATAAAAGTGTTATAAATACTTCTCATAATGACCCTATGACTTGACCGTAAAAAACAAAGTCCTGATCGAGCTTATATTTAACGATCTTAAATCTCAGAGTCCATTTCTTAATTGGACCCAAAAGTCACGACGGCATATCCTGTAGCAGCCGGGAACAAAATTGCTCCCGCGGGACCCAAACCGGGAATAGGTTTGAGAATGAACTAGGAGGAGGAAAATTGTAATACAACAACTGTGTTATACAACAATCCGACATAGCCCGCCGGATCAGCAAGTTGAAGTGGCAGCGGGCTGGTCACGTATGCCGCAGATCCGATGGCCGTTGGAGCAGACGAGTTCTGGAGTGGAGACCGCGTCTCGGCAAGCGTAGCGTAGGACGCCCTCTGGCCCGATGGACCGACGACTTGCGAAAGGTCGCTGGTGGAGGCTGGATGAGAAAAGCGGAGGACCGGGATATCTGGCGCAAAATGGGGGAGACCTATGTCCAGCAGTGGACTGCGATAGGTTGAATTGATTGAAACTGTGTTAGTGCTGCTGGTATTCAGAATAATTAAAATAAAATAAAAATAGTCACTAGTTGAGTAAAGACCCTTTTGTAGGGTTTTGTGCAGCTTTGGCCTGCGGTAGTACACCGTTCTCAACTTTAGGTTAAATACTCTTAAAATTGAGTTCTTTTAACTTAAACCCGACTTACTACGAATCTCAGTTAATTCAGTGTTAAGTTTTGTTATATAGATTTTTATATATTTTTTTTTGTCTCCAGGGTGAAAGACAGCACAGCTCTGCACAGGACTTTTAACGTGAACCCCATATATCTTCGTCACGAGAACTCAGGTGATAAAATGTTCATTAATAAAATGTATATTTACTTCAACATCTATTCTCCATTGATTGGAAGGAACAATTTCGCTCCTGTTCGCCGTATTAATCTTAATTTGTTGTTTTAGACTGCACTTTCTCTAGTGTAATATATACTTGTTTATATTATGTTATAATTATCACTACATTTAGGTATCTTCAAAAGGTTTGATTAAATATGTTCAGTTCATGTTTCATCATCAAATCACTTAATCAATTTTGGTTTTTAGTATCTAACATACAATACTTAAAGAAATTTTGATAAGATCAAAATGTTTTTTTTTACAGGCAAGGCGATCGATTATATGGTATGTATTAAATTCTCAGTTCATTTGTACTTTTTGTATTTTGTCTTCTGTTAACTTTATTTATTTGACGTTTATTAAAAAAATATCCTTCGTCCTATTTTAATTACTTTTTGAAAATTTCCGCTTTTCCCTTTTAACTAAATACTTTGTTCCTATGTTTTACCCAACACTCCTTTTCTTTTAAATTTCTTTGATTTGTTTCGTTTATGTAGTTCGGAAACCAAAAAACAGGAGTAACTGAGTCGGCTATCCCAGAAATTGATATATCACCAAGATCGAAATTGATATATCCAACGAAATCCTAAATGCGGACCTAACCGTGCCTATCAGTGAAGATCATAACTCCGCTGATGGCTCCATCGCGTCTGGATCTGGGGAATCAAGTGATCTTTACGATGACTCATCATCAGATGAATCAACTCTGCACGGGTACAGCAAAATGGCCGCGGGCTGTGGTAAAAAGATTCAACTTGAAGATCCTAATAAGAAAGAACTTTTAGTAAGAATCATACCAAGTATTTTGGTGACGGGAAACTTAACGATTTTTTGCATGAGTGATATATTTTCTAAGATATTCTTTAATATAATTATAAATTTCCTATAAATGCCACTTCAATCTTATGTTCTTCCGGAACAATATATTTATCTTCTAAATCGCAGAAAGCAAAAGTTATTTTGAAGAAAAATAGTGCCGTTTTCTAGTGAAAAAATAAACTTACAGATAACGCTTGTGATTTTGCTTTTCAATAGTATTTAATATTGCTTTTATATAACAATGGTGGTGGAAAATATGGTGCGTGAATGGTTTATTGCATTGAAAGTTCAAAATGTTCAAAGCATTCTCTAATTTATTTAACCTTTTTACTATATTCTTTTTTTATCAGTCCTAGAACGGACTGAAAATCTGAACAGTAGACTAGACAAAATCTATACTATGCCTTTAAAACTATCAGCACCTGCAGTAGCTATACAATATGCTAAGCTGAAGACATCTTTTCAAGCAATCTATTGCTTCATCAAAGTTCTTAATCGATTCAGATTGAATTTAATATGGAATCAAAAGTATCTCCCATACATCCGTTATCATGAGAAAATAACGATATTGTTGTTTCAATCAATCGACTAGCCTTAATTGTCCTAGTGTATTTTTCATTTCATTTTATGCTATGTAGAATAGCTTTAAAAGAAACTTGATTTGTTGACCTAATCTGCTTAGGGCCTGCGAGGTGGTTTACGTTTATTACTATTTGTTATCAAATGTATTTTTATCTACAGCACTGGCAAATCCCATTGAGTCGCCGCTTCAGGGCTTTGAAACTGTGGTTCGTCTTGAGGAATTACGGAGTAGTTGGTTTGCAGAAGCATATTAGGGAGGTAAGTGCCAGAATGATTTAGTTTTTATGTTATTGGTCAAAGAACTAAGATTTGATTGATTTACGTGTCAGGTATCTCAGAATTTTACTTCTAACTACTCAATAAATAAAATTATCCACTTATCTACATTACACCCAATGTGTTGTTTTAGGTACAGTCCAAAGTCCTCATAGCCATGCTATGAGGAGTTTGGATTGTGTATGGAATGTATGTATATGGAAGCTCTTTTCAGTCTTTAAGTCACATTGACATGTCTCATTCCTTTCAGAGTGTACGACTGGCTCAGAAGTTTGAAGCTCTCGTACTGGCTGACCAACGCTTTGAAATACCACAGCCTAGGAATCTAGGTAGGTTGTATACGTTTTTATAAAGATGTGTTTTTTAAGAATATTTTCAGGTATGGGTAACACTAATTTACACACTAGTTCTTGTACTCATTTATTTCTTTTCTCCCTCTTCTTTATATAAGGGAACAGACTTTTCTAATTCAAAGTAAGGCGTCCATAGGTGATATTACTTACCACCAGGAAACGGTCTGTTCGAATCTTTAGCTACGAAATACAAAAATTTCAAGCTATGTACTAAATTAAATTTCAAGCTTTTTGGGGGTTGACACTACTCGCTTCCGTAGGCTATACTCTCGAGACCCTACAAGTGACCCCCGGGTTGTGCTAAACGAGTAGTACTCTGGTGGTAGGCTACGGCCGTGGCTTGTCACCACCCTCCAGGCAAAGACGCGTCGCCAAGCGGCACCTGCCGTGTTCCGGCGCGATGCCTGGAGTAGCCAATAAGGAGCATGGGTCTGGGCAGTTGTGGTGTTCTGTGTGACCGAATTTGGCTGCTGGCCATTGCTGCATCTGGGGCCTGCTTTCGGAGGGTAGCGGGATCCGAAGCACGGTGCCGCCGCTGGCCGACCGTAGGAAGTTGGGGGCCCAAGTAGCTACCTAGCCGACAGTGAAAGGCTGCCCCGCCACCTGACGAAAAATCCCAGAATGCTCTATCTTGCCGGTTGGCGACCGGATGGGAGGACCAGGTAGCCATTCTGGGGGGGTTCGGGCGTCCCCGCGGTCTCCGCGGCAGGCTCCTTCCCGTGCAGTTGTGTCCAGTTTGCCTACTGGTAGGAAGTTCATCACCTCGTTCAACTGCCATGCTTTTTTAGCCTAATTCACTCTAATTTTTATGAAGAAAAACGTTAAACGGAAAGTAGTTACACAGCGGCTGCACGTCCTCCCACTCAAAGTGCACCTCACAAACATCCGAGGCCTGCACTCAAATCTCGTCCCAGTCCACCACCATCTCGAGACTGAAAAACCGCAGCTGCTGTTCCTCACTGAGACGCAGATCAGATGTCCAGCTGACGTAGCATACCTCACCTACCCCGGATATACGTTAGAGCACAGGTTTTCCCCTCGTGCTGGTGTATGTGTGTATGCTCGTGATGACATTTGTATCAGGCGTCTCAAGAACCTTGAGGACTCCAGTTTTTCTGTTCTTTGGCTTCAGGTGGATACTGGCCTAGAACAAATGTTGTATGCCTGTGTCTACCGCTCGCACAGTGGAAACCAGGAGACAACTCTATTGTGTGACTATCTCTGTCAGGCAGCTTCTGCTCAGTTAGTCATCCTGGGGGACTTCAATGCACACCATCAGGAGTGGCTGTACCCATACCAGATGACCGACCATGCGGGAAGAGAAGCGCGCAAACTGGCTCTAACGCTAGATCTTACCCAGCTGGTAGATTGTGCGACTAGGGTGCCTGATGTCGATACTCACACCGCCAATTGCCTGGACCTTCTGCTGACTACTGAACCAGACAGATATTCTGTATCGGTTACCGCACCCCTTGGTTCCTCCGACCACTGTCTGGTGAAGTCTGTATCCGTATATTCCCCAACTGAGAGAAATCCTAGTGGTCCTCGAAGGTTGTGGCGATACAAGTCAGCAGATTGGGATGAGATGCGTCACTTCTTTGCATCATATCCTTGGCGTGAGGTCTGCTTTTCTTCTTGTGACCCGTCGAGTTGTGCAGACGCCATTTCCGCGGTTATTCGCCAGGGTATGGAATTTTATATTCCATACTCTGACGTGGCGATGAATGGCAAAGCTCGCCCATACTCAAACAGTCAGCATACTCGGCTTACCTGTGCGCCCGAGTTGTCTCCGCCGCTAACCCGCCTGTACCGCCTTTCACTTGAGACTGGAATTGTGCCTAAGTCGTGGAAGCTTGCTAACGTGCAGCCTGTACCTAAAAAAGGTAGTCGAGCCGACCCTGTCAATTATCGACCCATTTCAGTCACCTCCATACTCTGTAAGACTATGGAGCGTGCACTTAACAATAAACTCCTAGCTTACCTGGAAGGTAACGATCTCCTCGGTGACCGTCAATACGGATTTCGCCGAGGCCGGTCAACTGGGGACCTTCTTGTGTATGCCACACACTTATGGAGTGAGGCCATCGAGAGACACGGTGAAGCTCTTGCCGTGTCACTCGATATCTCTAAGGCTTTTGACAGAGTTTGGCACGCTAGCCTTATAAGCAAGCTTCCTTCATTTGGTATTCCTGATGGCCTTTGCACCTGGATATCAGATTTCCTGAGTGACCGGTCAATACGAGTAGTCATTGATGGCTACTATTCTGACCTCCAACCTATTACGATGCGGCGTTCCTCAGGGATCGGTCCTGTCCGCAACTCTATTTTTGCTGCACATAAATGATTTGCTTATGCCCGGTATCATTGGGTATGCAGACGACAGCACAGTTACGGATAGGTATTTATCGGATGCAAGGGCCAGTAAGGAAGAAACCCAGTCTTGTCGAGAGGCCATGGTAAGCCGTGTGGATGCGTCCCTTCAAGCAGTCTCCTCTTGGGGTGATGCTAATCTGGTGACGTTCAACGCTAACCAAAACACAGGCGTGTCTGTTCTCCACAAGCGGAGCAAAATTCGAGCTTGCTCCGACTTTCCGGAATGTACCTGTCACAGTGACTGATAGCCTAGAGCTTCTTGGTGTTCATCTCACTGCCAATCTCACTTCGGCCAATATATCGAGTCCAAAGCAAAGACTGCAGCAAAAAAGCTCGGATCCTTTCCAAGGTCAGGCAGTATTTCACCCGGACAGCTTCTAGCATTATATCAAGCCCAAGTCCGGTCTTGTATGGAATACTGCTGCCACCTATGGGATGGATCAGCCAAATACCAAACTGGCTGTTTTGGACTCGATTGAGCGGCGTGCTGAGCGGCTCATTGGCGACCCTACTCTGACTGACGCTAAGCTGCAAAGCCTCGAGCATCGTCGTAGAGTTGCACGGCTATCAGTTTTTTACAGGCTACATTTCGGTGAGTGTGCGATGGAATTACACGCGTTAATTCCACCAGCCCCTTTTCACCATCGGGATACAAGACGGAGGCGAGCGTTCCATCCTTACGTGGTAGACATTCCACACATCCGCACAGCCCGCTATGGTGCTTCGTTCTTAATGCGTACCGCAAAGGAATGGAATTCTTTGCCTCGTTATGTGTTCCCCGATCATTACAACCTGGCCGTCTTCAAGGCAAGAGTGAATAGGCTGTTTCACCCTTAAAGCTGGCACACAACTGTCATAGCGGTCGTGACAAAAAAAGCGATAATTTGAGGTACTTACTTAAATACTGTCTCCCTCTGGTTAATCAGTCAGACCTTTAATCATAACTTATTCCCCATTACAGGAATGGTGGCATTCCGCATGAAAGGTGACAACGCATTGACGGAGCGTCTGCTGAAGAAGCTGAATGCTAGGGGTTTCATCCACGCAGTGCCTGCGTGCTTCAAGGGCGTTTACGTCATCAGGTTCACAGTGACGTCACAGAGAACCACCAACGAGGATATTTTAGGTAAATACCAATGCATATTTGTCGTGTGGGAGCTAAATACTGTAACTCAGACATTTGGAAACTGTCTCGGTGATCCAGTCGGTCCCGAGTGTAAGAGTTTTGCGAGATCCATAAGTCCTAACTTCGAATCCATTGTGCCAAAACCAAATTAAGTAAAAAAATATGGGAAGGCCCTGCATCTGGACGTTAGACTGGTTGATTGGATTGGAAGCTTTTCCCATTTTGCTAAATATTTACCACTGCCAAGAAATTTGTTAGGCTAGTAATATATCTGTTTTACAGAGGACTGGAACGAAATCAAGGTGGTCGCTTCTGAGATACTGCTTGACGTGTTTGGATCTGAGAATGGAAAATTTGTAGTCCGAAGAAACCCAGGATATCACTTAAAGGTAACATTTTTAACTACTCGCGTTATGTTTCGTATAGTGAATGAATTTGCCAGACCGCCCATAACCGTGTAGGTTTTCCCATTATAGCTTAAATATTTCCATTATGGCTCATTTTGCTTCAAAATTTTCTATTATGGTTCAATTTGCTTTAAATTCCATTATCGTTCATTGAAAGATCGGTATTTCACATTTGCTCGTTTGGAGTTGCATCTGCTTGCTTACCTTATATATAAATACAAAATAAACCCGGGAAGATTATGGCAAAACTCTTTATTTCGTAAAGAAAGCCTTAGCAATGAGTTCAACGAGCTATAAAGGGCTGTTAAATAAACTTTCAGTGTTTAAATCACCTGGTTGGTCGGCAAATAATATTCTGAAATGATGGGCATTATTAGCCATTATATAAAACCACCGAACGGCTGAAGAACAATTTACTTTCTAAGTGGTAGACTCGGTACTGAGTATCTTTGTAGATTCCAACGCAGTGCCGATATGGTCCGTAAATAAGAGTGTTATGTACTTGTGGGTTATTGTAGTCATATTAATTTCTCCACACATATGTTAGGCCACCAGCCCCCCCCGCAACGTCCTAAGCCGAGGATCGAGTACGTTCGGGACGCCCTTAGGCTCGTTGTGTAAATGTTTAAGGTTGAGAGCCATCTGCGCTCGCCAATTACCCGGTGAAGCTGTAAAGGCTATTTGTGGCAAAAAGCAGTAGTCAGTTCGAAAAAAAAATCCTTCAACACTGACTCTATCATGTTCATGGTATCACTTACACAAGTTGTTCGTTCACCTGTCCGTCAACTTTAATGTCTTAATAATTAGGATCTCTTACGCCAAGACTTATATAGCTATATGTATTCGATAAAGCAAAGAAAATCAACGCGTTATTTTTTAGTGTACGCTTTAATTACAGAAACCCGCGAGTTGAACGCCACCTTCGGGACGAGTCTGCTTCTAGCCAACTCACCCATGAGTCCGAAGATTGTGAACGGTACCCATGCAGCCATTTGTGATTATGAACAGTATTGACATCGTGCGCTCAGACTTTCGCCAACTCAAAATGGAACCAAAAGACAGTCCTGGTAAGGATCAAAACGCTTTTTTATGAGTCAGCAACAAAACATATAGCCTCTAGGTAAGTGTTCAGGACAACTGAGAGGTTGATTTAGGAAGTTTATATGGTGAAGTGGCATAGCGTATGATGGCATACTACCCTATGAACTAACAAATTGCAACAGGACGCTGGTGGAGGATATACGGGTAATTGTTAACAATTTTAAGAAATAGCTTTTAAGCAGTTTTAAAAATATATATATTTGATTCGCTTTCTATAAAAAAAAAACATCCAAAACACGTGCAAGAATAGTAGATTGATCTAAAAATTTATAATCGGCAGAAAAAATAATGTCAAGATAATTCACGTCATTAATTGCAATCGATACCTATATTATTTCATTGTTAAAGAAGTTAAATTAAAAATAAAATCTGGTAGAAAGGTTTTTGCAACGATGATGCAATTCCTAAACTTATTAAAGGAATCACAAAATTAATTTACTTAATGCGAAACTATGCCGGGAGAAATAGCTTTTATGCATAGAGTTGGTTTTACAAGAACTATAATTAGATCTTCATATAATACAAGTACCTATTTTTTTTACTAGGCGCAATAAGGGTAGTATTGGCATGGCATAAAAAAAGATAATAATAATGCCAAAAATATGAAACGTAAAACAAAGGTCAGAAGCATAGAATATAAAGGTTTTAGTTAATTATGCCTAGAATTGAGAATACACGTAGATAGTTAATTAAGACAATGATTTAAAATTACATATTTTGGAAAAAATGTCACTCTTTTTTTACAGTAAGTAGTGAAATCAAAATTATACATCAAATGAATCACGAATAACACAACAAAGGATTCTGAACGCGGTTTATTCAAGGCGCTTTAGCAGGGTTTGTGAACCCTGTATAGGAGGGTTGTACAGGGGTTGGAAGTTTCTACGCTGCTAAAAGCACGATGGCTAAGTTTCCCTCGCTTTCCGCTAGATAGAGTTATACTCCTTTCACTCGCGCTAACAAACCGTTTCGCTAAATAACTCAGTCTGCCTGCGAATTGTTCATGTTAGCGATGGTTTAGCTATGTAAGATTTATTATTAATATCATGTAATCTCGTAGAATTCTGTGTATGTACAATAACTATAATGTTGCTAATCGAAATATAGACACTTTGCGCGTTTGTTCTATAGGCAACATTAGGTAGGAGTAGGTCGATGTTAGTATTATAAGATACCCATCGAAAAATCTAATTTCAAATTAGACAATTTTTGAATGGCAACACTCCTTCTTCGTGTTGCCAGCTAAATCTATAAAATAAAACTATGTTTAGAATTTACAATCATTAAAAGGAAATGTCATAGAATTACATTTATCAACTTTTCGAGTAATGGAACGAACTTTCGCAGATAATTTATTTATATCGAGATAATTACCATTCGTGGTCTAAATTGACGAATAACGTCACTCAAAGTGGCCGTTAGAGCAGACGAGTTCAGGTTGAAATATAAATAAAATATTTTATATCAAACAAAAGCTCTAAGCTTGTCCTCCTGTATGTTGTATACTTATTCGCCTAGTTCGCTTTCTTAATCATCATCTTTTTTTTATTTTTTATTTTATAAGTGTACAGCACGGTCTGGACGCTCACCTGATAGTAAGTGATACGCCTGACCATGACAGAGCGACATTTAAGGAGACCAACAACTGACAGACAGTTATTATCCTCCATCAATGCCGCACTGCGCCCGTCACCCGAGACAACGGATTAGGTCTCTTATACCCGGTAATTTCACTAGCTACAGTGCCTCATCCGAACACAAAAAGTGCATAACACTCCTGTTTCACGGGATGATATCTGGCACTGCGGTGGAACCTACCTAGACGACTCAGTATCGAGTCTACCACTTAGAGATGCCAATGGTATTTTCATCATCAGTTTAATATCATCATCATCGCAAATAAAGCACAGAGCTGTACTTAATATGGTGTACGGTAATGCTTTCACTAACCAATGAAATACTAACAGAAATGCGTCGTCGTATCCGAGGTATAAAGACGTGCGGAAAGATGTTTTCCCTGGACTCCTGCATGGATATGGTGCAGGGCATGATGGCGGAGCAGGCACTGCGCAGTGCTGCGAGAAGAACGGGAAGATGTGTCAAATGGTAATTCAATATATCCAGAACTTAGCTTTAGCTGGGGTGTCGCATAATTTCACATGAAAGCAAAAGTGATTGAATAAAAAAAACACAATCTGACAAAAACGCAGTTTCAAATTATAGGAAAATAATGTGACATAGTTCCCTTCCAATGAACTGATAAGGCATGGATTAGGAAGCGTAGGATGCCCTCCGACACGATGGACCGATGACTTGCGAAAGTTTGCTGGTGGAGGCTGGATGAGTATAGCCGAGGACCGGGATATCTGCAAAATGGGGAAGACCTATGTCCAGCAGGGGACTGCGATAGGTTGAATCAATTGAATAGATAGAAAGTGCCCTTCCAATATGTGAACTAATAAGGCATGGATTAGGAAGCGTAGGACGCCCTCCGACACGATGGACCGATGACTTGCGAAAGTTTGCTGGTGGAGGCTGGATGAGTATAGCCGAGGACCGGGATATCTGCAAAATGGGGGAGACCTATGTCCAGCAGGGGACTGCGATAGGTTGAATCAATTGAATAGATAGAAAGTGCCCTTCCAATATGTGAACTAATAAGGCATGGATTAGGAAGCGTAGGACGCCCTCCGGCACGATGGATAGACGACTTGTGAAAGGTTGCTGGATGAGGGAATCGGAGGACCGGGATATCTGGCGCAAAATGGGGAGATCTATGTCCAACAGTGGACTCCGATAGGTTGAAGAAGAAGGCATGGCTTTACCCGTTTTGAACCAATAAGCTATGGATTTAGCCGATTAAAGTTACATGATGTTTAACCTACTGACGGGTATGTTGAACAAATGTACCACGGTGATTGGTTCAGGAGGATTTGCCTTCATCAACTACAAAGGACTATTTTAGTTTGTTTCTGTTTTTTATTAATATAATTATTATGTTTCTTTTGATGCGGAAAAAGGTTTCATAAGACGAAGTCACCTGATTGAAGTTAAGCGGCACAACTTATCGAGTGGTTATAGATATCATAAATATCCACTGACATTCACACAGCGCCATCTAGCCCCAAGTTAAGCGTGAAGCCTGTTATATAGATAAATGCAATGTGCAACCAGAACAACCTGGCAGGCCTGGCACTGTGTCTATCATTTTCAATACCGTCTTATAGATTCTTTGGTGTTATAAGATGGAATTTCAACGGGCAAGACGACCCATCTGGTGTAATGGCTGTGACGTCGGCTACTATACCAAGGATTCTGGGTTCGATCCCCGGTCAGTACAAACATTTGTGTGCATGAAAATATCTGTTTGTATTGGTCTGGGTGTTTTCCATGTAAATAGAACTTTAGGTATTACAGAGGAGTTGCTCATTGAGAAACAATATTTCCAAAGCAAGAATTCCTAAAATTTATTAGACTGATATGAAGTACTACAAGAAGCAGGACTAGAATAAATTGACCCAGTAAAGGGACCTTTGTAGAGGTTTGACACACTGTTGATAAGATTTTAATTTTATCTTTTATTCAAATAAATATTTCAATTGTGTTCAACTAACATAGGATAAGTTAAAACTGTTACTAACAAAACATGAATCTTGTTACTCGAAATAAATAAAAAACATTTTTGAATAACATTAATTAATTGATATTTTCTTTTGTATTCTAGATGCGAAATAAGATGTTTAGATGCCAATAAAGTAACAGGTAAAAATCCATTTATACATAAGGTGGCGGGTCTAAAAGTTAACAGAACTTTAAGCAGCTTTAACATCAATAGTCAATAATTCTAACACAAAAAAAATATTTTAAAAGTTCATTAAATCCAGGATCCAGTCCCGGGGAGAGGTCATCATTGTCATCATCGCCAGTGATCTCTAGCGGGACTATCAAACAAGACGCAACCATAGACCCCAACCAGCTCCAAGTACCGGCTACTCCCTCTAGACAGTACCGTTCGAAATCCATGGACGTAGCACTCACTGGCTTAAAACTTGACGACGCCAAAATCACCATCGACATGAAAACAGCGAAATCACGATAACTCCTACAGGCTCTAAAGACTTCGACAAACCTAACGAGGTACAAAAAACCGTGCACTTCGATGAAATCGAAGAGAAACTCAACATTGGAAATAAGATAAGTCAAGCTTTTGAGAATTTCCAAGATGGCTTGCAAATGTTGAGTGAACTTCGCACTAATGCAGCTGTTGATGAAAAGGACATACCGAAGACTGTAATGCAAAACTGACAATCAAGGACCTGGCAGTTATATAAAAAAGCTTATTCAGCAGTTCAGTGAAGGTCCCTTTGAGAGCGAGGATTCCAAACCGGAATCTGAACGAGCAATGTCTACTCTCTCTATAAGGGACAAAGCTGATGCTATTTGTAAGAAATGTTTACATTACAAAGGTAAAGTTAATAAGTAAATTTGGAAATGTGTAACTTGGCAATAATAGGTAAAGCTACATCGGTATTCGATAAATTAGAGATACTTATATTCGTGTAATTAATGAGTATACTTGGAATCAAAATATTACTTATAATACGGGGAACACATTTTAAACACGATTTATGAAGGACTTTTGTTCAATAAATACATGTCTACTCAAATCGTTTTCATCTGCTTAGTTATGTGATGGCAACATAATTATATTGTATTCGATTTGCAAAACCTATAAACCCGACGAAATTTTTGATTTGAAGATTCGTTTAGGGACATAACTCCTCGCAATAAAACGATTTTGTACTGTTTTTCCAGCGATAAACAAGGATTGTCACTTAATAAATTAAGTAAAACTGAAACAAAATATATATTAACACTGAATATTAAATCATTGTGAAATCTTAACTGTTCGATTTAATTACTAATGTACTCGTAGTTTCATTTTCTAAAATATTCTTCAAGAAATATTTAATATTGTGGAAAAAAAACATTGTATAGGTATATCTAGCTTGGATTTGTAATGGTACTTATTTTAACTATTGTAATCGATCTATATATAGGTTTATGTTAATGGTTAATTGGGTTGTATTCTAAGGGAATGTATACTTAAAATACGAACTCGGAGGTGGTGATATAAAATGCTTAAGCATGTACTTGTTCTTTAAAATATTTTCTTCTATACATTATCTTAAGTTATATTAAATGGCTTTATTTTGTGATATATTATCATTATGGTTAAGGTTGTAAGTTGAATATTATTTACCCGAAATTAAAATTTACTTATAAATATAAAGTCTACATTTATAGTAAAAAAAAAATATTATTTTAAGATATTCTAACTTTTATTCTTGCATATTAATTAAAAAACACGAAATGTACAGCTACAGTTCTTTCAAGTAGCTTTATTAAGTTTGGCACAATTGTGTTATGGATTTTAGATATTTTAACTTTAAAAATACACTTGCTTTGAAGCATAGTGTCGCTTGTTATCTTAATTAGGAAGGCAAACTAATAGTAGGTACCAAATATTCTTTATAAAAGAAATGATAAAACTTTATAAAAATGTGTAAAAAATATGTAGATATTACTGTGGATATTGTAATTTCACTGCTGTGCTTCATCAATAAATTAAAATTGTATTAAAAAGTTCAATACCTATGTAATTAGTCGCTTAAGTAGAAAACTTTATTCTCATAATATAAAAATGTTTACTAAAAAAAATAAATGTTTATTGTTGTTATTATCGTGTTAAAATAAAATTAAAGACACAAAATAGGTTACAAGTAACACGTATTAAATGTAGAATTAGTGTTTTAGTGTAATAAATATATTATGAAGCAATGGATATTGGGTTTTTATTTTAACAAATCGTCGTCAGCTCAGTGGCTCAGTGGTGTGGACTGTCGCCTTCCTACCAGGAGGGCTGCGGTTCAAATCCCAACACGTACCAATGTGTTATCGAATTTTCGAAAATATATGTACGTTATCCGACGCTCTTACGGTGAAGGAAAACATCGTGAGGAAACCTTCATGGACGCCTACGAAGAGATTCGAAGGTTGTGTGTGAAGTCGTCCAATCCGCACTGGGCCCGCGTGGACGACTAAGGCCTAATCACCCTATACGGGTAGGCTCGTGCCCCTCGGTGGGGATGTTTAATGAGCTGATGGTGATGATGTGATGATGATTTTAACAAAATTATTTTGATCTCCTGTTGTAATAAACTGCATGTAAGCCGTCGGTTTCGGCTACATTTTTAGGATAGTTGTCGTTAACACCTACCGATCTGCATTGGGCCCGCGTGGTTGGCTACTTCTTCTGATTAAAACTATCATGTTTTATTATTTTAGTAACATTATAAATCGATATACCCCCGTTAATGACACTAAATACGCAGTGCCGGATTAAGACTACTCGGGGCCCTAAGCAATCCACACTTGTGGGGCCCCCCTGTCAGTATGTCAACAGGAATTAGTAGCATAGCGCAGTAGTTGACAACATAGGTAATGATTTTTCACTTTGTGAGTGTTAGTTTTGTCAGTTAGGTTAGATTCCGTACTTCCGTACGTTAGATTACGATTCCGTGCTTCGGAGGGCACGTTTAGCCGTCTGTCCCGGCCGCCTTCCGCGGCCGTGAAGCGGTTTCAAAACTCTGAAACAGGGACTTGTGTGGGGTCAGTCCACTCGCTAAGAAAATGAACAAGAATTTGTCTTTAAAAAAACCTACACGATTAAAAAAACCAAGAGTAACATACTCGAATCCGCGCACTGCGAAAAAAACGCAAGTCGATTTTGCATGAAATTATTTTTCACCGAACATAATCGCAGTGCGCGCATAGGTTACTATTGAAAAACATTAGTATTTTTGTAAAATAAGATGAAAATATATTAAACGTACCTTGGAAGTGGAGTAGGTGCCACAAAAACAAAAACTAAAGTACCTATATTAAATTATTTACAAAAAAAAATGCGCCTTGCGGCTTTTTCGGGCATTCACTGATGATGATTTCCCAGTAAACCTTCTGTTCATTTTTTTGTGCTTCGTCGGGGGCCCCCTTGGACGTGGGGCCTTAAGCTAGTGCTTAATTTGCTTAAGGGTTAATCCAGGACTGTAAATACGTCATTCATCTCTGGGAGACCAGACATGAATGATAAAATTGTCAAAAAATAAAAATAACATTTTATTCTTAACATATATTTTTATGAAATATAAATGCGTAACAGTCAATAACATTTTTGCTACTTAATACTATGTTTTACATTGAGCTTCAGTTTTATAAATAGTCTATTAACTAAATTGGTTTCAAGAAATGAGAAATATAATTACAATATTCCACAAGAATAAAAACTCAAACAAAATTAAAAATAATTGTTGACCTTGGAAACACATGGGAATAATAAAAAATATAATGAAAATTCTAACAAAACTCGCTAATGAGTATTAAGTTCCGAAATAGAAGAAAAAGGAAAACTAAAATTATTTGTCACACTGCTAATTTGTGACTGGAATCATTTTCGAATAAGTGAACTAATTTTAATAGAGTTTAATGTGAAACTTTTTACAATAGTTATTTTTAGGAATGTTTAAGACACAAGCATATAATAAATATTCTAAAAGCACAGTTCATTATTTTGTTGGTATTTTAGAATTAAACAAGAATTTTAACATAAAAAAGCCAACAAGTAATATACAAACACACAATACTATTTTAAATAAAAATATTTTTCAGTCTTAAACCTATTCTTTTTAAACATATCTTAGAATTATATTTAAATAAATAAATGCAATAATTTACAGTTTAAATGCTAGTTATGCACACATGTGTATTAATTTTATTTTAAATAAATAAAATTTATTTTACACTCTTTCTCTACTACTTGTAACTATGCTAAAAAGCTCAAATAAGAAATGTTTTGTTGTTTATAACTTGTATAGAGAGCTTTATCAGAAACAAACTTACAAATATATTATTTCAAAAATGTATATTTCATAGACAAAAACAGCGTTTTTTTATAATTGCTTTCAAATATTTCTTGATACAAAAAAGAGAAGTTTATTTTTATAGCACTCATCATTTATTATTATTGTGTAGCTCAGTCAATTTGTGAATTCCTTTGACATTAACGTTCGAATATACATTTAATTTAAGAAGAACCAATTGAATAGTTATACTTAATATTAAATAATAGGTACATAATGGAAATGTATTCTAAAATGTCAAATTAAAAAAAACAATTAAGGCAGTATCAATTAAATAAGTCGTTAAATTTCGAGAAATATCAAAGAATAACCAATTCCAAATTATTGATGCTTAATTAATATGTATTCAGAATTGAATTGACATTTTCAATTCAACAAAATTATAATAAAGGCAATATTAAATAGAACACTCATAAGTTAAAGAAGAAAATAACAAAATTTTAAATCCTGCAAATTTATGAAATTTTTAAAATCAACGAATCACACTCATCAAAAATGCTAAATCGTTTCCGATAAATCTTTAAGCGTTCGATAGATCACAAGTTGGTAACCACACCCTTGAATTAATACTCAATGTACCCCAGTGATACTTTTAAGCCAGGGTTTGTAGTACGTAGTCCTCATGTAGACCCCTGGTAGAAATGGCGCTGCGCATTTTATCCCGTGGGATACTGTTCCTACTAGCTGCCATCTTCCATCTTCTCTTTGAAGGACTAATGGACCTCCACTGTCACCCTGGGTATAAAAGAAGAAAATTTTAATAAAAAAAAGTAATTCAAATTCAAATTCAAAATTCTTTATTCAAATTAGGCTTACAAAAAGCACTTATGAACGTCAAAAAATATAATAAAAAACAATTCAAAATACTAAACTAAAATATGAATTTTGATGCTTTGAAAAAAAGCGCTTCAGTGGATTGGCCTGTTGAGAAAGAAGCACCCAAGAAAACTCAACAGTGTAGTCTTTTTTAAAAACAATTACTTAATGTAACAATATATCATAAACACTGAAATAGCTGAGCAATTTAAGACCAAGGATTTTTATCACATAAATATTCGTCAATAGTGTAGTACCCTTTTTTAGAAAGGTGGTTTTTTATTCTAGCTTTAAACATGTGTAATATACCATCCGGTTGCTAACTTAGGATGGTATTATATTTACTAGCTGGTAAACTCGATACTGAGTCGTCTAGGTAGGTCTAGGTACCACTGCAGTGCCAGATATTGTCCCGTGAAACACGAGTGTTATACAGTTTTGTGTTTCGGGATGGAGCACTGTAGCTAGTGAAATTACCGGGTATAAGAGACCTAACATCTGTTGTCTTGATAATAATAACTATCTATCAGTTTTTGGTCTCCTTTAATGACGCTGTATCATGGTCAAGCGTATCACTTACCAGCAGGTGAGCATCTTGACCGTCCGGTACACTTATGACGTAAAAATATATAGAGTGTCGGTGGCTAATTGGTGTGGATATGCTTCAAATGAAGAAAGCGGAAGGCAGGAATACTTGCCACTAGCTGGGGAATACATATGTTTAGCAGTAAACTACCCGTAGCTATACTGTGCGAAGGCCTGTGCCTTGCAGAAAACGTTTAAAGGCTTATAATGATGATGTTCAACTGATAAGAGATACTTTTCCCTTAAAGTCTCAAGTGTTAGGCATCTAACACTAGTATGAGTAGGGGATACAAATTGAGTGACACTAATCTGTGTCTTGGAGTGATCTTTCTTTCTATATCTTTAATCGCTGTACACGCCACTGCTGTGGCAATAACAGCAGTTCTTTGTTTAGAATTCGCCTTAATTGTAAGCCACCAAACTGCATACTCACTTCACACGAGTCTTTCTGTCCGTTGGCATATCCAGCGCATATGAACGAGTTGAGGATCTTCTTAGAATGTCCAGCGGTCTGGAACATCTCTTGACAGGCGTTGTTCTCGATGACTGGCACCTGGAAATACGAAGGAAACCTTTTAACCGATATCAAAGAATGGAGCGTCGGTGGCTCAATGGACTGTTGCCTTCAGATCTGGTGTGGGTCTTCAAATACCGCAACGAACTAGTGTGTTTTCGAATTTTTGAAATTATATGCACGCTATCCGACGCTCTTAAGGTGACGGAAAACAGCGAGAGTAAACCTGCGCACGCTTGCGAAGTGATTCAAAAGTTGTGCGTGAAGATGGCCAATAGACGCCTAACGCCTATAATCCTTTGACGGGTAGGCTCGTGCCCATCCGGTGGGGACTTTTAAAGGGCTGATGATGATAATGGTAATGATGATAGAATGGAGGATATCCTCTCAACGCTAGTTTTACTGCGGGAGAATATCTTAAACCGCAGGTAACACAGCTAGTCTATTACATATAAATACAATATTTTCAACCTCGGAGTTCTCCAAATCTCTCTCTTCAACAGTCTCTAAGTATACCTGGACCTCCTGAAGAACCGCTGGTACCCCGCCGCCGTACTTCAGCCGCCCCCATCCCGTCACTGTGGCCATCCGCCCAGTGAAGTCCGCTTCATCAGGCGGCATACATATTGGCACTGGAAAAATAATACATCATAAATAAATATCCACTGACATTCACACAGCGCCATCTAGCCCCAAATTAAGCGTGAAGCTTGTATTATGGGTACTAAACAACGGATAAACATACTTATATACTTTTGTTTTATAAATACATGTATAATCATAGAAAACACCCAGACCATTACAAACAGACATATTCATGCACACAAATGTTTGTACTGACCGGGGATCGAACCCTTGGTTTAGCAGCCGACGTCTCAACCGCTACACCAAATGGGTCGTCACCTGATTGTCTGAAAAGAAAAATCATTGCGTGCTTCTGAGGTCACTTAAAGCCGTCGTATTGCGTTAAGTGTTCTGTCTCCCGTGATTCAAACCCACGACCTGGTCACACAGCGATCTAAGCTCTGCCCACTAGACCCCGAAGGCAGTTAGGACCTAATCATAGGCAAAAATATTGTCTTACCTATATGAGCATCAAACTTGATAGGCGTCTCCAGTTCCAGCAAAGCGAGATCATTCTCGAAGGTGGCCGCGTCGTATTGACGATGGACGATCACTCTTCGCACATTTCTTGACACAGGTCTGCGAGGCTCTTTGTCACCTGATATGTCATTCTCTCCGAAGACCGCTACTAGTGATGCTAGGAATCTGAAAAATGTATTATCTAAAAAGTGAAAGGGATAATTATAATTATTTATTTTTCAAAAACTTCACAATAGGATTCGTAATCTCGTAGCTGATGCAGTTTAAATATTCCAGTGATAAAAAGGCTAGTGTCTCATATTTTTTTAAAACACTGGAGTTACAGATCAACAGGCTGATGTGGTTTTTCCTTTTGTTTTAACATTGTTTTACATGTAATATTCTATTCATATTAAAATGAGCAATTAATTGATTAAAAAATATTTTCTCGTAAATTTTACTTAATGTTGGTAGGATCGAAATGGGTCTGAAATTTGATGGATCGCTTTTGTCACCCGCTTTAAATAATGGGATTAATTTACTGCACTTCATTAAATTTGGAAAAATACCTTCATCTACAAAATTATTAAATACTAGCTTTTGCCCGCGGCTTCGCTCGCATTAAATTCGGTATAACACGGTACTTGCATTTATCACTATACATACGATTTCCCCTCCTTCCAACTTTGAAGGTTTCGGGGTCAATTTCAGAATTTTTTTTAGCAAAAAATATGTTATAGTGAGCTAACCTTAAAAGATAGACATATGCTGTCGCGGACTTTTTTGTAGACCATTAAAAGCAGAACAATACTCTCATACATGACTTTTGTGTAACTTTAACCGTTTACGCAGCGTACGCAGATGAAAAAATACCCCCGATTTTGAAACATTCTTCATTGCTGCTCCGCTTCTATTACTCGTAGCGTGATGATATATAGCCTATAGCCTTCCTCGATAAATAAGCTATCTAACACTAAAAGAATTTTTCAAATCGAACCAGTAGTTCCTGAGATTAGCGCGTTCAAACAAACAAACAAACTCTTCAGCTTTATATATTAGTATAGATGATTGCTAAGTGGGGTGCTATACTATCAATAATTGATTTAATGATATTTACTGATATACCCCACAAATCTTCAGTTTTCTTCATATTTAGTTCTTTAAAAGCTTTTATAATAGTGTTTGAGTTAATATACGTAAAGCTAAATTGGTTATTGCATTTATCAACACTTGATATCAAACAATCCCTAGCAATAGATGAACTAGAACTTAACTGGCAAGTTACTTTACATGGAGCATTGGAATAGAAGTCTTCAAAAGCATTAGCTACTTCGGAGTCATTGTTCAAAACATTATTGTCAATGTTAAGAGAAAAAGTATTATCAACTTGCTTGGTTCTTGAAGTCTCCTTATGAATAATATTCCATGTAGTTTTGATTTTATTGCTAGCATTTCTACTCTTATCGCTCAAAAAATTAGATTTGGCGGCTAAGCATACTTTTTTGAAAATCTTCGAAGAGCGTTTTACATAGTTGTAGAATTCTGGGTTATTTGAAGAAGCCCTCAAACTATATAAATCATAAAATCTTGATCTACTTCTGTAGATGCCTGGTGTGGCCCATTCACTGAATTTTGATGTAAAATTATTCACTTTTGTCATTTTAGTAGGAAATATTTTATTAAATTATTTTTTTAAAATAGTAAATAATTTTTTATACAAATTAGTAGCATTTTGTTTCCCTAACTTTAAGTGTGAAATTTTTTCATCAATAATAGATTTGCACCTAAGAATGCGGTGTTTATTTATTGGCCTATGTACAATGTTTATACTTTTAGAGACATGACAATGTTCAAACTGTGCTAATAGTCCACTGTGATCTGATTGTAAGCAATTTAAAATAGATTTACTCAAAACGTTTTGTTCACAAAAAATATTGTCCAAACAGGTGGCTGTAGTAGGAGTGACTCTCGTTGGTTCAGAGAACTGATTTATTACGTTATATGATTTAAAAAGATTTAAGAACCTTATAGAGCTTTGTGTTGAATCTAGAATGTTAATGTAAAAGTCTCCACATACAATCACCTTCTTGGAGGATTTGCAAATTTTTTGAAGCACTTCTTCCATAGTAGACTCAATCAAAGCATATTCTGATGAAGGAGGTCTGTATACACAAATAATTATAAAGTGCTCGAGCTCTATGCATGACAATTCAATAGTTCGTTCTATTGAAAGTCCTACTATGTCCTTTCTATCCTTAAATTTTAAATGTTTGTGCACTAATAATGTGTAATAATAATCCACCTCTGATAGCTGAAACTCTCATGAACGAGCTACCAACTTTATATTTATCAATACTTATTATGTTATTACTACTATGTATGTTAGCCAGTGTTCAGTTAATAACATATAACTTGTAAATAAAACAAATGAACACTCACCCAGGTTGGCAATGAGCTGCAGTAGTGACGAATCTGCTAGTTATGAGTACACCGCCACACTTGTTCTTGGTGAACAGACCCAGCCAAGTGGACTCGCGAACCAAAACCTGCCAGGGCCACTCACCGAACTGGGCATTCTTGCCTCCAACTATGCGGCCTGACTTCACTAGTGGACGGACTCCGCACACTGGAAAGGTTTAGAGGAATGATTGAGCTATAGGCTTCTAACGTCCCAATAAAGGGCATGGTCTTCCCTCACAGCATAGTCATGGGGATAGAACTCTTGGCAGAGAGACCGTAATCATTACGCAAGAACGGATGATATATTCTACAAATACTTCGTTACTAAGATTTCGTAATTGAAACCAAAACTCAACTCATTTGCATATTAAGTATTCAGTATCATGCAGAAATATTTCTGTAATTAAAGATGATTCCATCCTTTGGAGGGCACACTAAGTTCGGTCTAGGCTATCTTTATATGTTCACCCACCATTCGTATAAGGCCCCATGGTAGATAACGACCCAATCTTACCATAGCTATGCTATGCGAGGCCTGTGTTCTGGAGTGGTACGTAATAGGCGTAATGATGATGGTAGCACATAATGCACACAATCTTCTAATTCCTTGAAAAAATCTAGAAATAGTTTATACCTTACACTTTATTATAGTACAGTTATTAGTTTATGCATCCTACGCTTCGCATGCCAAGACTCGTCTGCTCCTCGCAAGTTGTCGGTCCATCGGGCCGGAGGGTGTCCTACGCTACGAATATCTGTATACGTACAATTCTTATCATTGTAGTCAGCTGGCTCGTACTCAAAATTTTCTGTGGTGACCTCATCAACCAGTTCTGTGGTGACTGTGGTGGCTGCTGTGGTCGTAGTCGGTTTTTTGGTCGGCCGAGACTTCTTCGTCGTGGTCACCTGGAAACGAAAGTTTCAAAGGAAAAGCGCCATTGTTCATGTGAAGTATACGGATTAAGGTGACACGGTAGATAAGGTGATGTAACAGCCCATTGACCTATTAGACGACCCATGTGGTGTTATGGTTAAATAGTTGACTTTACCATCAAGAGTTGTGTGCATGAGCATGTTTGTTTCTATAGGTTATTTATATGTTTCATAAAACGTCTGTACAGCATCGCTATGGGAAGATCAGACCGTAACCCATCACGTCATCATTCTAAGAATGAAGCCAGGATTGAAGGTTTAAAGTGCCCTCAGAAGCAGGAACCATCTTTAATTTCAGATGTTAAGGTGATTCACCCTGCAATGTCATAATCAAACTGGAAATATCGGCAAAAAACATTAATGTGGAAACCTTAACTCATTGAGCGCTAGTATTTCAGACGCAATAGGAAATCTATTGTCTCTAACGCCTTTAGATGTCATTGGCGTTCAAAGGGTTATGAAGTGTTAGGGTAAAATTTAAAGTACCAGCCAGTATACTCACCGGCTTCTTTGTTGTTGTCGTTGTAGGCGCCAGTGTTGTTGTCGTGCTTCGTCTGTAGGCAACTGTCGTTGGCCTGAGTGGTTTCTTGGTCGTTTTCACAGGCGGCTTCTTTGAAGTAGTTGTGATTTTGACCGGCTTTCTTGTAGTCAAATACGGTCTTTTCGTCGTTGTCGTCCTCTTCAGAGGTCGCTGTGTTGTCGGTTTATTGATTATAGTTGCATTTGGTTTCTTATCTAGTATAACGATGTCGTGCAGTTCTTGGAAAGTGCCTTGCAAACTGCCTACAATTTTGTTGACAAACAAGTTCATCTTCTCATTCAACTTTTCATCCTCCTTCCATGTTGGCGTTGTGAACTCGAAATCTTGAAGCGACTCTTCATCATTCTCAGATAATGCTATGCTAGTATTGTAAAGTGCGGGATTTGAGCCTGTTGCATTCAACATCGGGTTTCTGACAGGCGGGAAATTTATCAGGTCATCGGGCGAAGTCTGTAGTTCAGGCTTAAATGTTGTCGGAGCATAATATTCTGTGTAAGAATCGAAGGCTGGGAAAGCACTGGTCGACACTGAAGAAGGTCTTGTAGATGCTTTAACTGGATACGGTGTAGTTATTGGCGGAGGTTTTGGAGTGATTACCACAGTCGGTGATGAGGGCCTGTCGTATGACTGAGGTGGTTTCCCCATATAGATGTTGTTCGTCGATGATATGTGATTGTTAACTGTTATCTGACTGACAGGTTTCTTGAATGGCTCTTGGGAGATCTCCACGAATTGTGGTTCTTTATCTTCTGTGGAAGTCTCAGGTTTTGTCGTCTGGAATCCACCGAGAACAATAACGGTAGGAGTCACGCTGGAGAAAGTGTCTGGCGCCACTTCGTAAGTGGAAATGATGCTAGTCGGAGGTGTGACTGGTCGTCTCAATGGTTTTGCTCCAGTGACGTAGCTAGTCGATGGAGGTCTTCTTGTAGTGGTTGTGGGTGCTACCGTCGTACTTGAGCTGACATAACTAAATGTGGTAAGCGAGTTAAAATTGTTAGGATCTGTAGGGTATCTGTTAAAGGCGTCGATAGCTTGACTAGTAGATTGACTAGGACTAGGTGAAGAATAATATGGTTTACTTGATGGTTTATCACCTTGGGGTATGCTATTTGCAGTAGTGTATGGTCTTTTGGTGGAATATGAAGGGTTCTTCGATGTGAACGTGATAGGATTTGGTGTAGGCTTTAAAGTTACGTAATGACCAGTCGAAGAGTAGTAGTTAGGATAACCACTACTGTATGAAACGGGGGCAATAGTTCCCGTAGGAATAGGCGAAGATTTGGTCTCCGGATCTAAGTTTATCGGTGACGGCGACGTCATTTCGTCCTTCATACTTGGTGTTGATTCATTAAGCATCAGCAGAATGCTATTTATTGACGACAGTTCTGCAATCTTCTGTGTTTCCTTTGTTACCGTTGAAACCATGACGTAGTTTTCAGTTGAGGGATTTTTCGTGGTATTCTTATTGGATGGCTTGGGTTTGAAAATCGGTTTTGTGAATACAGGGTGGTGCGTGGATACTGTTTTTGGAGTAGACGTTGGTGTTGACGATGTGGGATTAACAGTTGGTTTTGTTTGCATGGATGATATCTGTATATTGAAATCTGAAGGGCGAACAACATTTTCAGCTACTGAACCATTCTTGTTCAAAAGAATCGTATCTGCCATATTATGATCTATTGAACTATGACTGTATATAGAATCCGGTTTACTTGGCTTTACATAAACATCTTTAGGTGGTGAATTCAATAACGAATTCGTTATTTGACTTAGCCCCTCAGAAATGAGCTCCGATTGAGCAGTTTCCGTTGTTTTGGGCGTCGTCGTTACTTGGTTGGACATTGTTGGCCTGTATCCAGGTGTGACTACCGGCTTGAAGCTGTTATGTAACGCGCTCAGCTGGTCAGAATCGTAGTCTTCCGATTCGGTTTCTGCTTCAGGGTAGTCGAGGTAGCTGGTCATGACAACGCCTGGCCCTTTGGGGATGTGGGATTGGCTGTCAGACTTGAGCTGGCAGCACGCCCCGAATAGGAAGCCGTCCATGCACGTACCCACCACTTCTCCACCACGTTGCACGCATTCGTGGTTGAACATGCATATTGTGTTCCCCCTATTGTACCTGGCAGCTCTAGATGCTTTGCAGTGCGATGGTGTTATTCTGTAGCCTCCGAAGAGTTTTCTTGATTCTGAAAAATGATAAGAAATATATGAGACATTTTATGTAAGATGGTTATGTAATTGTGATATATTCGGACATTTAAATTATGTATTATTATTTTATTAGATATTTATTACAAGTGAGAATAATTAATTGTATTGTTTAAAAGTAAGTGAGCTCTGTGACAACTCGTCTGGTGGTACTTATTAGTTTCTTTGGCCAAGATATTTTCAAAATAAAAATCGATTCTCCTTGGACAAAGTATCCGGGTGTGGTAGATTCAACGCGCTTTTAAAAATAATTGTAAATTGATATTATTTACGATTCAAAAGAATCTATCGGAATGAAGCATTACCGATTTTGAGTTTAGGTTTTGTGTCCCTTGTCTTTTCTGTCATATTAATATGCATTTCCTGACAAGGTTTTTTATAAATAAATTATCTAAACATGATTAATGCCAAATGCTTTGAGAAAAATCGCGGGTTTTGCTTTCATATATAAATACATAGAGCCAGAATTCTTATAAGCGCATTTATTTTCTTAAAGGTTTTATATTTTTATCTAAGAGTATACCTAATTGGCTTACTAGCATGACTGACAAATAGGAATTTTATTTGAAAGCTAAAAGCTGGCCATGACTCTGAAAACCTAGACTTTCTAGTGAAACCCCGGTCCAGCAAATGTATGTGCTACTTTCTAACTGACGGCTTAGCCGTGCGCATACATCCTGGATTTTATTTAATAATTATAGATATTAATAAATAAAAATAAATATCCACTGATATTCACACTGCGCCAAGCTTAGTGCTTACAATATGGGTACTAAGCAACTGATAACATACTTATATACTTTTTAAAAATAAATACATATTATACATAGAAACGCATAGAGATACATAGAGCGTCGGTGACTCAATGGTATGGACTGCTGCCATCCGATTGGGACAGGATCAAATCCCGCCACGTACCAATGTGTTGTCGAATTTCCGAAATTATATGTACGTTTTCCGATGATCTTACGGTGAAGGGAAACATCGTTTGCGCACGTCTGGAAAGAGATTCAAAGGTAGTGCGTGAAGTCGGCCAATCCGCACTCGGCCCACATGGACGACTAAGAACTATTCACCCTTTACGGGTAGGCTCGTGACCCTCGGTGGGGACGTATATGAGCTGATGATGACACAATTATCTAGTAATGAAGAGCAACAAGAAGAATACAAGAAGTATTTAATACAATAGAAACATAAAAATTAAACTATTGGAACTTAAGACTGAAGCAGGTGAGATTAGCTTTTGAATTTCTGGTAGAAAATAACCATTTTTGGGAAAATTTAAATATAGAAACTATCCGTCATAAGATCTTGGTAGTGGGGAATGATAACCCAGATTTGATCGAAATCAAAGTTTATGGAATACTTTAACAATGGGTTTGCGAGGCATAGACTCAGGAACCACTAAGTTTATACGATCTAAATTTGTTAACTAATCCCGCAGTCGGCGTCCATGTCTTAACTGCGTATGTTTGCATGGGTAGAATCAATGAAATAATTCGAAATCATACAGACACAGCCCAGTTCATGCAGCGATCTTCACACAACTCTCAGACTCTAGCCACGGTGGTAATAAAGTCATATAAGCCAGTAATATAGCTCGTGCCTTGTTAAGAAAGTATACTAGCCCGGTTAGTTTTGTCAACCGTCCAACTAATGATTACTATGCCGCAAACATTCGCCCCCGTTTCTTGCATCCTGGTAAATTATCAGTCAAGCCGAGCTTAGGTTTCGTTTTCTTTCCGTGGCTGCGTTTGCATTAAAATGTGCATAATTATGTTTCTGTTATATACTAGCTATTACCTCGCTTGCATTAACGTTGGATGGAATACTGGATGGCGTTGTTGTACCTATATTTTGAGCTTTTGTAAGAAATATATTTATGAAAATAATAAACTTTTATTATTCATTAACACATAAGGTCGGAGAGAGCGTCGGTTGCTGAATGGTGTGGACTGTCGCCCTCCTACCGAGAGGGCTGAGGTTCAAATCCCGACACGTACCAGTATTTTCGTATTTTCGAAAACATATGTACGTTATCCGACGCTCTTACGGTGAAGGAAAACATCGTGAGGAAACCTTCATGCACGCCTGCGAAGAGATTCGAAGGTTATGTGTGAATTCGTCCAATCCGCACTGGGCCCGCGTGGACGACTAAGGCCTAATCACCCTATACGGGTAGGCTCGTGCCCCTCGGTGGGGACGTTTAATGAGCTGATGATGATGATGAACATATAAAAATTGTACACCTACTAAAGCAAGGCATAGTGATTCATGTTAAAGTATGACCAAACATCTGTATTTATTTTACCACCTATGTCTAGCAAATAAATGATTTGATTGAAAATGAAAAGTGTTTATTCAGTTTAGGTCCTTACAAAACACTTATGAATGTCAAATGAAGCTTGATTGATTGATTGATACAATTATTCATTTAAATTTTGAACTTAAAACGTCACTGACAGGGTACAAAATCAAAAGCACGAGCACACTACAATGTCATTTTGGCATGTGAAATGAAAATTCTACCCAACCGACGCGATGAGCTGAATTTTGTCGCAGACACTTTTTTTGGGAGATGGTGCATCTAGTAATATGAATTGAGATGTAATAAGTAATTAAATATTATATAGCGTCGGTGGCTCATTGGTGTGGACTGTTGCTTTCCGATACGGAGAGTGCAAAGTTCAAATCCCGATACGTACTAATGTATTTTCGAATTTTAAAAATTATGTGTACTTTAGGCGACGCTCTTACGGTAATAATTATAATAATAAATATCTACTGACATTCACACAGCGCCATCTAGCCCCAAGTTAAGCGTGAAGCCTGTATTATGGGTACTAAACAACGGACATACTTATATATATTTTTTTGTAAATACATACATATTATACAAAGAATGTACCCAGACCATTACAAACAGACATGTTAATGCACACAAAGTTTGTACTGCCCGGGGATCGAACCCGGAACCCTTGGTGTTGCAATCGACCTCTCAACCGCAACAGCAAATGGGTCGTCAAACGGTGAAGGAAAACGTCGTGCGGAAACCTGCGCACGCCAGATTCCATCCCCGCTGGCGCGGGTTTTCCTCGCAAGTCCCTGAAGGTTTGACCAAACCCTATTCACGTTGCCGGTCATCGCTTTCCATTTTCCCGGTGAAGCTGTAAAGGCCACCTGCCACCAACAGTGATCTGATAAGTCATTTTATTTTATTTCAAAATGCTTTGATATAGCTGGCAGCCATAGGTTGGATTACTGACCCTTTCACCATAGGTTATCAAGGCGAACTGCAAAATTTCATCCGTTTGTAGTTGACGTTCCCCGTATTCGGACTAAGCGTTTCGCGTCTTCTTTCATTATGGGCACTGCAAATGAATGGAATGATCTGTCTGCCTCTGTGTCACATACAACCCTGGGGCGATCAAAAAACGAGTGAATAGGCTTTTTCTGGGCAAGATCACTCCATCTTAGAGCACGTCTCTTCCCCTAAGATAGTCTGTGCTCAAGAGTAAGCCCATCAGAAATAAAAAAACCAGACTTTGTGTACATTCATTGATTCTACTGGTTCACCAAGATATAGGCTCTGCCTTATTTGGGAACCCCTGATCATGCTCACAAGCTGCATTCTTCTAATACACATCAAAATAATTGCAATGTATTCTTTTTTAATTCTATGTGACTAACCTACTTTGTGCAATAAATAATTATTATTTATTCCGTAAAAAAAGCTTCCGGAAAATCCGGTAATTGATGACTTTAGTTAGACTCAATCAACAAGGTCAAAAATGTATGCAAAATCATCCTCAGAATCGAGAAATTCGCAAACTCAAGGTGACATCGCTTGCAAATCATCAAATTATGCAAAAATAGACCGCCGAATAACGGGCGCAGTAAACTTGTGTATTCGGCGTGAGTACACCGAAAGCGAGGCTATACGATTAGGTGCGTTGATTGAATTCAGATGAGCGACCTTGATCTTGATGGTATACTTTTTAGTAGGTCATGTTAGGTGGAATGACGATTTCGTTAAATGCTTAGAAAATTCTAATGACTTAGTCGACCGTAGTAGTATTAGTTCAAGTAGTAGTAGAATTAGTTCAATTTAGTATTTGTATAGTTGCAAAATATGATAAAAATTTAGCCTAATTATAAACAATAAAATTCAAAAATGATTATTTCCACTCACAATGATTACTTTTCCTATTGGTGATTGAAACCGCCTATTCTTATTTTTAATATGCGTATACTTGTATTATGCAGCCCCGCTCTTCATATAACTAGGTAAGTATTCTTTACATTGTGTTCTTAAGATACATATTTTATTAATAAAGAGATATAAAAATTCAACTACATATTTAAATAACAATATTCATTCAAACATTATCGTTTAGACAAGGGTTGTGCGTGAAGTCGACCAATCCGCACTGGGCCTGCGTGGACAACTACGGTCTATACAACCTATACGGGTAGGCTCGTGCCTCTCGGTGGGGACATTTAAAGAGCAGATGATGTTCTCTATATATGCGATCTGTGTTTGACAAGAAAATCATTTAATTAAATTAAACATCTTCCACTGTGCCAACGCCTTATTCTATGTTTCTATGTTTACTTTCCGGTCGAGACACCGCAACGCCTAGACTCGGTTTACAATCATGACAGAGTCGATATTAATAATTAACACCGCGTAGATACTGTTGCTGTGACACACATACCTTAAGGGAGACCGTGTATAAGGTCGTGTGCGAGAGAGAGAGATGTTTCCTAACTCTATCTTTCTTGACTATACTTAGATAAACTATAATTAAGTAACTAGATACAGAACTCCACTGAAAAAGTACCCGCGGCAAAATTTTGCCCCATCA
The DNA here is from genome assembly GCA_019425675.1 of Leucinodes orbonalis. NCBI lineage: Eukaryota > Metazoa > Arthropoda > Insecta > Lepidoptera > Crambidae > Leucinodes > Leucinodes orbonalis. The sequence goes on along the minus strand of PQWD01012479.1, from coordinate 59,606 downwards.
CATCAATTGGGCAAAAGTTTCATTCATAATCACGTCGCTCGCTACTTGTCAAAGTGACATAGTAGTATGCTCGTGCTTTGACTTCGTACCCTTTGAATGACGCCTTAAGGTCAAAATTTTAAGAAATAACTTTTAGTCACAAATATAACAATAAGTTAGTTATTTTACTAGGTGGTAGACTCGATACTGAGTCGTCTAGGTAGGTACCACCGCAGTGCCAGATATCCTCCCGTGAAACAGGAGTGTTATGCACTTTTGTGTTTCAGGATGAAGGCACTGTAGCTACTGAAATTACCGGGTATAAGAGACCTAACATCTGCTGTCTCGGGTGACGGGCGCAGTGCGGCATTGATGGGGGATAATAACTGTCTATCAGTTGTTGGTCTCCCTTAATGCCGCTCTGTCATGGTCTGGCCTATCACTTACCATCAGGTGAGCGTCCAGACCGTTCTGTACACTTATAACATAAAAAATGTGTCAAGCGGCTCGGACATTTTTTGGTTGATATTTCTTCGTGATTGTGCATCAGTTTATTGTTTATATAAGTACCTATAACAGTCCAGTGTAACTTTTAACAGGTCTACGCTGCGCTTGGCAAGACGCGGCATACTCAACTCATCTGTTCTTGAATTGGCTGAACCGCGGAGCAATGTCAGTAACTACAGTTCTTACGAATAAAATAGTTTCTAATGCTATCTTTTTTTAAAATAATTTAAATAAATAAATAATAAATTTATTTATTGAAAAGACCATTACAATTAACAAAGGTTTACCCTGGTCGCCACACTAGGCTAAGCCTATCCTGTGAGGAACATCAAACGATTTCCAAAAATAACATTTTGAGCACTAGTACATACATCTTTCTTATAAAGTGCACAGAGATCCATCTCTAAGAGAGAACCCAAGCATACTGTTGCGACATCGTTTTCGTTTAGTTTTGTGATATGTTTCTTATGTATTTTCTGCTCAATTGCAAATAATATTATTATGTCATCTGTAATGATTTCCACCCGGTCCGATCCCCAGCAGTCGAAATCCGTTTGCCAACATAACCACTTTTACTATTTAAAACATATCATCATCAGCTCATTAAACGTCCCCACCGAGGGGCACGAGCCTACCCGTGTAGGGTGATTAGGCCTTAGTCGTCCACGCGGGCCCAGTGCGGATTGGACGACTTCACGCACAACCTTTGAATTTCTTCCCAGGCGTGCATGAAGGTTTCCTCACGATGTTTTCCTTCACCGTAAGAGCGTCGGATAACGTACATATATTTTCGAAAATTTGAAAACACATCGGTACGTGTTGTGATTTGAACCACAGCCCTTCCAGTAGGAAGGCGACAGTCCACACCATTGAGCCACCGACGCTCTACACATAACATATATTTGTTTCAGTAAAGCAAAGCAGGGGGGTTACAGCCATCTCCTAAAACAGTGTTCGAATAATATTATTACGTATTTTCTTGTACAAAAATGTTGACGTATCATTATAACAATACTGTTTTTAGAGATTGTGGTTACCCCCCAGATTCATTACTATTGTTTTGTTTCTCAAGATAAAATCACAAAAATATTATGCAGCTAAAAAATATAAAATACAATGCAGGCGTAAAGATCGACATTTACTCGTACATTATCTCTTTCATTTGTTGGGTTCTTACGTCGCTGACATTTCTCACTAAAGTATTACCGTCTTTGGTCAAAAGTAACTTTCACTATGACATCATGACAGAAGTCATTCAAATGCAGTGACTAAATCATCGCGTTTACGGTGTTTGCGTATCTGACATCTCGAATGAATATTTGAGTCATTATGAGAAAGTAATTTGAGTATCAGAAAAAATAATCTTGGTTTACACTATAAGCACTACAAAACATTTTTTATCTTTATGAATTTGATTTAAAGTTTTAAGTCGTTGGTGGCTTATTGGTTTGGACTGTTGTCTTCTGATCTTGAGGGTGTAGGTTTAAATCCCGCCATGTGACGTATTTTCGAATTTTCGAAATTATATGTACGTTTATAGGACGCTCTTAAGGTAAAGGAAAGCATCGTGAGCAAACATGCGCATGTTTGCGAAGAGATTCAAAGATTGTGCGTAAAGTCGTCCCGCACTAGGCCCGCGTGGAAGACTAAGGCCTATACACCCTATACGGGTAGGCTCGTGCCCCTCAGTGGGGACGTACATTGAGCTGATGATGATGAAGTAGATTTGTCTTTGAAGTCAGTGCCACTCAATGGCATCATCAATATTGTCGGTTTTGACTTTCCACTGCAGGGTACATAGAATTTATATATAAATAAATATCCCCGTCATTCACACAGCGCCATGTAGTCCCAAACTACGCATTAGCCTGTAATAATGGATACTAAACAACGGATAAACATACGTTTATACTTTTTTGTAAATACATACATATTATACACAGAAAACACCCAGACCATTACAATAGACATGTTCATGCACACAAATGTTTGTTCTGCCCGGAATCCAGAACCCTAATATTATCTGAAATTTCAAATATTACACCGGATGGGTCGTCATGAATATTATTTCTTCGTTAAAATACCTATACTCCAAGCTGTTCGCTTAAATTATGTCTAGATGGCATCACTAATATTAGCTGAAATTTCAAACATTACACCGGATGGGTCTTCATGAATGTTAATTCGTTGTTTAAATACCCATACTCCAATTTGCTTGCTTAAATAATGCCACTATCTGCATTTCTGTGGATATATACTTATTACGGGTCTGATTGAACCTTAGATAAATAATAAAATAACTAGATACATAATCACCCTCAAAAAGTGTCCGCGGCATAATTTTGCCCATCCGTCAGTTAAGCAAAATTTTCATTCATAATCACGTCGCTCGCTACATGTCATAGTGACATTGTAGTATGCTCGTGCTTTTGATTTTGTACCCTTTACAATGACGCCTTAAGTTAAAATTTAAATGAATATTTTTATGTCATAAATATAATATGTTCATTTTTATTATTCATTTATAATTACCATATAAAAAATTGTTACAATATCATATATATCAAATCTCGTACAAAAAAAACACTAAGGTTTGTAGTGAGGGGATTTTCAAATGATTCAAATGAAAATTGAACTAAAATAACATTAGTTTATATATTAAAACTATTAAATTTAAGGGATTTTTTTTATAAAATCAAATATTCTCAAAATTGCCTGCTAGGAATTGAGTAAGCTTTAGTTTAACGTGTCAACGTGTGTCAAGAAGCTTGGACATGTTTAGGGTGATATTGTCTAAGGATTGAGCACATAACAATATGATTGGTTAATTTATACCCCCTTAATACCGATAGCTCATCATCATCAGCTCATTAGACGTCCCCACCGAGGGGCACTAGCCTACCCGTATAGGATGATTAGGCCTTAGTCGCCCACGCGGGCCCAGTGCGGATTGGACGACTTCACGCACAACTTTGAGCCACCGACGCTTTATAGATATAGATAGCCCAACGTATTCATATTACAGAATCAATATTAAATGTGGTTGCAAACGGAAGCATACCCGGTTAGTAAATAGAGCGTGACAGAAACGCATTGCTGCAACGAGTGCATACTCTCACGGGTAGTCGAACAAGAATATGAGGGGGCAAACCCGGCTTTAATGCCAGTTTTCGCCGGAATTAATTCGCCGGAAGAATTCGCCAGGTTTTTATGGCCGGCAGACAAATCGCGTTATTTTAAAACGTTTCAATTAATAATGACGCTTGACGATCCATTTGGTGTTGCGGTTGAGAGGTCGACTGCAACATCAAGGGTTCCGGGTTCGATCCCCGGGCAGTACAAACATTTGTGTGCATGAACATGTCTGTTTGTAATGGTCTGGGTGTTTTCTATGTATAATGTAAAATTTCCAAAAAAAAAAGTTAATATGTTTATCCGTTGTTTAGTATCCATATTACAGGTTAATGCTTAGTTTGGATAGATGAATGTCAGTAGATATCTAACCATTTATCCATTTACGTTAACCTTAAAGAGTCGTATCGGAATACCAAATTTACAATTGTATTGTAAAGTATCGAAATGTCAAGTAAATTACTAATAGTGTTAATAAGCCCCTAAAATAATCATCGCGTTTACGGTGTTTGCGTATCTGACATCTCGAATTGAAATTTGAGTCATTATGAGAAAGTAGTTTTAATATCATAAAAATTAATCATCGTTTACACTTTAAGTACTACAATTTTTTTTTATTATGAATTTGATTTAAAGTTTTGAGTCGTTGGTGGCTCATTTGTTTGGACCGTTGCCTTCCGATCTGGAGGGTGTAGGTTCAAATCCCGCTACGTACTAATGTATTTTCGAATTCTCGGAGTTATATGTACGTTTATCCGAAGCTTTTACGATGAAGGAAAACATCGTGAGGAAACCTGCGCACCCCTTCGAAAAAATTCAATGGTTGTGCGTTAAATCGTCCCGCATTAGGCCCGCGTGGACGACTAAGGCCTATACACCCTATACGGGTAGGCCCATGCCCCTGGGGTCGTTTAATGGGCTGATGATGAATGATAACAATGATTTAGGCAGCCAGTTAACCCCTTTAGAAACAGTCGTGTGAAGCTAGGCATGTATGACAAAACCCGCCCTCAACGCGCATACTTTTTTCACTTTCTGCATATAATTGTGCCAGTTCACTCTACGCGGAACTTGTGCAGTATTGTCATTGTTTTTTAACTCACACGGCACAATTTATCGCTGAATGGCTTGCTATGAGAGCTGTGAGAAGACTAATTCACAATTGTGACAGTCCGCCATGAGATTTACGCGCCTTTTCTTGGATGACAGTTGCTTTTTTAACGCGTAGAGGTTGATTATTATATTAAGGTTATGTTTCCGTTCCCAATCCAGAAAACTTCGGTCGCTGGTCCCTTAATTCCATATACAGTGCCACACGTGATAAGGTGGATTTTGATAAAAAATAACTCTTAACAAATATTTCAACTTAAGTGGATATTGCAATGTCTTTTCTTTTACCGGATGGACTGTTGTCGATTCAAAAGATTATTCATTGGGTATTGGTACTCGTACAATAAAATCAGCCATCTTTCTAAATAACGATCTCTTCAAGAGAACCAACTTCAAATAGAAAAGGAAAACTGGAAGTCGGCCGGTATAGTATTCACATAAGACCACAAATGGCGGTCTTTGCGCAGAATAAAGACTATTTAAATGTAAGTGCAACAGTAGGTATAATGACGAAGTATTAAAAATATCATGAGCGTTAACTAAATACAAGAACTACCGGCATCGCCGCCACCGCACCTCCAAAGGGACCAAAGAAAATACTTCGGCGCAGTGGTCATCTTTAAGTTGAAGTGGCAGTGGGCTGGTCACGTATGTCGCAGAACCGATGGCCGTTGGCGCAGACGAGTTCTGGAGTGGAGACCGCGTCTTGGCAAGCGAAGCGTAGCATGCCCGGACCGATGGAACGACCGCTTGCGAAAGGTCGCTGATGAAGGCTGGATGAGGAAAGCGGAGGAGTGGGATATCTGGCGCAAACTGGGGGAGACATATGTCTAGCAGTGGACTGCGATAGGTTGAAGAGAGAGAGATGTCTTTCGAGAATCGTATAATTCGTGCCGGTAACACAAATAGGGACATAGTTTCAACTTAACCTGATCTAAGTAAAGCTAACGCAACTTAAACAAGAAAAATTGTTTACAAACACTCAAACACAATTGTCTCCACGTTAAACAGAGCAGAATTGGGCCGACGCAGTGAAAGTAAAGAGAAATCCAGATTGTTTCATATCGCCTAATCAAATGTTTACTTTAAAAGTTTGAAACGTTTGGATGAGCCGGTCGGTATGTCGTGTGAAATACCTCCGACAGAAAGAAAGGTAAAAATTGAACATAGACGCTCTATTTGGCTTTTTCTAAGCCAACAGTTGTTGAGCAAGTGACAAGCGCAGATGGCTTGCAGCCTTAAACATGTACACAACGAGCCTAAAGGCGTCTCAAAATGTGACTTGAACCTCGACATAGGGAGGTAGATATAACCAGTATATCTTTTGGGAGAGAAGCGGCTAAGCACACGCCGGTTACGCGAATAGGGACTAAGTGAAACGGCGGGGGCGAAACTTCGATATCAGTTTCATGAAACTTTTAATGATACCTATAGATCATACATTTTCACTTATGCTCATCATCATCATCAGCTCATTAAACGTCCCCACCGAGGGGCACGAGCCTACCCGTATAGGGTGATCACTTATGCTCATTTACATATATACACGCCCTTATATCACTCACACTCACACACTCGACAATTACATAAAATCACAATTTCTTTTTTTCTGTACCCTTTATTGAGAGTTCCCTTTTTAATGTTGTATATCAGATCTCATGTATAGCCAAACTTCTGTATATGAACGACAAAAAATGTATATAAATAGGTTTATCTCACCAAAAACATTACATATATAAAATTGCCAAGTCGACCACAAATGGTTTGCCTCGTGGAAAAGATATTATATCCCATGTAGAGACAAGCTTCTGAATCTACACGACCTAACTCTACCGACCATTACTTAAACAAATTCTACATATCACTGATATGTAAGGATTCGTCGTTTCACTACTGTCGTGGAGGTGATGCGTTATATTGTTTTTTAAATAAGCAACAAAACAACAAATATATACATCTTTACTAAATCTAATAATTGATTTCAAATTGATTCAAAGGTTTTTAGATAAGTCACATTTAAAGAGATGATTCACTGATGCGTATAAGTTTTTGTCATTACATTGAAATGACTTTGACCTACTTCGTTGCAATACGTTGACAAGGTCATTGTCATTTAAAGTTTGTTTAAGATAAGATTGCTAGTGTTTAACCCACTGTTTCGCATTGGGCCCGCGTGGTAAGTTACCGCCATCTTTAATCAGTTAATCTCTCCATAAGTATGCGCGCTATAGCAGCCCAGTGCAGGGCACATGCCTTCCCACCCTGCATAGCTATGGGGAGATTGGGCCGTAACCCACCACGCGGGCCCATTGCGGATTGGATTTCATCATCATCAGCTCATTAAACGTCCCCACCGAGGGGCAGTGCGGATATGACGACTTCACGCACACCCTTTGAATTTCTTCGCCGGCGTTAGTAGGTTTCCTCACGATGTTTTCCTTCACCGTAAGAGCGTCGGATAACGTACATATAATTTAAAAAATTCGAAAACACTTTGGTACGTGGCGGGATTTGAACATCAGCCCTCCCGGTAGGAGGGCAACAGTCCACACCAATGAGCCACCGACACTCAATATTAGATTAGATTAAACGATAACAAAATTGTATCCGGGACTGACGGCTAACGTCCCTTCGATTTATTTTTCATTACGGACAATCATGTGATTTAGCCTGCAATGTGGTTGACGGCCCATGCGGAGATGTTGGCTCTTACATCAAGGGTTCCGGGTTCGGTTCTTGGGCATTCAAACATTTGTGTGCATGAACATGTCTGTTTGTATTGGTCTGGGTGTTTTCTGTGGATAATATTAATGTATTTTATAAAAATTATTACGTCAGTATATTAATCCGTTATTTAGCAACCATGATACAGGCTTATGCTTAGTTAGGGCCTATATAGCGCTGTGTGAATGTAAGTGGATATTCATTTATTAATGATATCTCAACGAAACGTAACGTTTCCTCGCAAGATTCGAACATAAGGCCCCCGGGTCACAGCCAAGCGTTGTGCTCACTAAACCACAGAGGCAGACCACTACCTATCTATGCGAAAGCTTAAAACCTACCTGCACTATAAGCGCTTGTAAGAGCGAGGCTATAGTGAGCCTAATTCACTTTCCTCCACATTCACTTTCTATGCCAGCGCGGTCTCGTTCAAGGTCGTGGAGTGCTAATACGCAAAACATTTTCGAGCTTAGTAACAGTAATTCAGTTCTTGTCCCAGAAAAGTACTTAATAAGTGGCAAATTTTTTGCCAATATTTTTTTGCGTCACTCAACATAATAATATTATTCTTATACAAACTGGTTATCCTACTTGAAATGATAGATGTTTGTTACGAAGGAGTGACAAAAGAAATTTGCCCACATCTTGTCTGTGACCCCGGTGAACAAGCAGGAGTATCTATAAATTTAACTTGATTCTTTAGCAGTTTCTTTAAGGCCAAGATGTGTTCTGTACTTTCCATTTTATTTTAATTTTGCCTATTTGTTACATTTTATTATTGTTGTTTGAGACTGTTAATTTCAGACTGAAACAAATTTACTTAATTTTTATGCTTTTCTATATTATTTTGTAACATAACTGAGCAAATATCTATATATACTCAATTTGTCTATGTTCTTTAATATACTTAACATTTAGAAAAAAGTTTTTTGTTTCGAATTAAGTTTAACGTTTTTTAATAAACCTCTTTATTTTCCCCAAGTTTTGTATTTGTTTTTACTCCACTCAAATTACCATTTTCCACTCGAGTCATTACATTACCATTTTCCTCTATTTCGAGAAACTTTTCCTTATAATTATAATATTTGCTAAGAATACAAAATGAGTAACTGTTATAGGTGTTAAAATCACGACTAGAACGATATGTTTGACTGAGCAAGTTCTGGTTTCATAATATATTAGTATTACGGTATATGAAGTAAGATGATCGCCTTTATTCATAAATTAACTGTAACTTTATAGATACGGGGAAGACCCATTGCATCGTGGTGTGAGACAAGGGGATGTTATATCCTCGAAACTGTTCACAAACGTATTGGATGTCTTCAAGACCCTGGACTGGTCTGAACGAGGCGTCAACGTCAATGGAGAGTAATCTCATCTGCGTTTTGCTGACGATATCGTCATCGTGGCAGTCATTGGAAGAGCTTACTGAGATGCTGATCAGCCTATAAGAATTTTTAGACAGGTTGGCTTTGAATTTGGACAAGACGAAAGTCATGCTTACTCGTTTATTTGCACATAAATAATATAAAGAAGCATATAATCGAAAAGAGTTTGTTGATTCATAGCCCTTATCATCACCATCTCATTAAACGTCCCCGCCGAGGGGTACGAGCCTACCCGTATAAGGTGTACCTATAGGCCATAGACTTCCACGCGGGCCAAATGCGTATGGGCTGATTTAACGCATAACCTTTTAATCTCTTCATGGGCGTGTGCAGGTTTCCTCGCGATGTTTTCCTTCATCGTAGGAGCATCTGATAACATTCATATAATTTTGAAAATTCGAATACATATTGGTATGTAGCGGAATATAAACCTCCACCCTCCAGATCGGAAGGCCAGTATAATGAGCCACCAACGCTTTTCATAGCCCTATAAATTCCCAATGCGTCCTACGCGTGCTAACATACGCAGCTGATACATGGACACTGACTGCGGGATCGGTTACCAAGTTCAAAGTCACTCAACGCGCAATGAAGCGAGCTATGCTCGGGGTCTCTCTTAGGGATAAGATCAGAAATGATTTAATCCGTAAGAGAACCAAAGTTACCGACATAGCCCGCCGGATAAGCAAGTTGAAGTGGCAGTGGGCTGGTCACGTATATCGCAGAACCGATGGCCGTTGGAGCAGACGAGTTCTGGAGTGGAGACCGTGTAGGCAAGCATAGCGTAGGACGCCCTCCAGCCCGATGGACTGACGACTTGCGGTGGTGGACCGGGATATCTGGCACAAAATGGGGAAGACCTATTTCCACTAGTAGACTGCAATAGGTAGGTAGGTAGGAAAATCCCAACTGAACCAGATGCCTTTGTACCAATTAATTAACCGATCGAAGGGTTAATTAACCAGGAATTCAGACAATAGAAAATCTATTGTTTCTGAGGCCTTTTGATGTCATTGACTTTAAAAGGGTTAACCAGCCTATAACATTTCATTGCAGCCTTCCTGCACGGCATAGCTATAGGAAGAAGGGATTTTTTATATAACAAAGTGTACAGGACGCTTAAAGGGATTCGCCAGACCATGACAGTATTTTTACGTATTTATCTAAGTATATTTATCAGTTGTTTAGTACCCTAACTTCAAGCTCGTAGCTTAATATGGGGTTAGATGGCGCTGTGTGAATGTCAGTGAATATTTATTTATTATTTGGACGACCCATTTGGTGCAATGGTTGAGACGTCGGCTACTACACCAAGAGTTCCGAATTCGATCCCCAGGTAGTACAAACATTGGTGTGCATCAACACATGTCTGTTTGTATTGGTCTGAGTGTTTTCTATGTATAATATGTGTGTATGTTTTTATAAAAAAAGTAAATAGGTAAGTATGTTTATCAGTTGTTAAATACCCTAACAACAAGGCTAGATGGCGCTGTGAGAATGACAGTGGATATTTATTTATCTATACCAATATACAACCAAAGAACCAATAAAACACCTGACAAACTTACTATATATTTCACATATATACGGCAATCAGAATAGATACATTGCATACTTTCTAATTGTTGAAAGTGACTCGCGACAACGTGACAGACATAAAGATTCGATTATCGATATTACTTTCTATAATGAACGTATTTTATGTCATTTATACCGATTATGACTTGATACCGAGGGGATTAAATTGATTACTAAAAAGAGTGTCAGTGGCTCATTGGTGTGGACTGTTGCCTTCCTATCTGGAGGATGCATGTTCAAATCCCGCCACGTGATGTACGTACGATTTTCGATATTATATGTACGTCGATCCGACTTGTTTACGGTGAATGAAAACATCGCGAGGAAACCTGCGCACGCCTACGAAGAATTTCAAAGGTTGTGCATGAGAACGGCCAATCTGTACTGGGCCCGCGTATACAACTGACGCCTATACACCCTATACAGGAAAGTGCCCATCGGTGAGGACGTTTAATGAGCTGATGATGAAGATAAAGGAAGACGAATCTAAACGGAGCGTTTTCTTGACCAATTTACCTTAACGTATAAAGACAATAGGTCATTGGTGGAGACGATGAGGAAAGCGGCGGACCGGGATTTCTTGCATTAAATCTGGGATACTTTTTCAGCAGTGGACTTAAACAGGCTAAAGAGACAGAGATAATCATTTGGAATCTACTAGGTGATAGACTCGATACTGAGTCGTCTAGTTAGGTACCACCGCAGTGCCAGATATCGTCCCGTGAAATAGGAGTGCTATGCACTTTTGTATTTCTGTATGAGGGCACTAGCTACTAGGGATATGACCTAACATCTATTGTCTCGGGTGACGGGTTCATTGCAGCATTAATGGTAAATAATAACTGTTTATCAGTTATTGGTCTCCTTCAATGCCGCTCTGTTATGGTCAGGCGTATCCCATCCCATCAGGTGATTGTCCTGACCATCCTGTTCACTTCATATCATAAAAAATGTCATAGAAAATATTGTGTGTATTGGGTTCGTGAGTATACGACGGTAAAAATTAAAAAATAAAATGAAATATGGAATTTGTTCACGTCAACCCACTGACTAACCTTACATTTTAAAATTACTAGTTAATTGCCTAACGATAGGGTTCAATGACTAGATGAACTGTTTCCAATAGGCTGTTAACGTGTCAAAGATGCAGGAAACTGATAGCCTAATTACAGTTTTATCTTTAGGTAACTATGTCATAAAGTTTTTAACACTTACTCTAAATTTTTAATATGTTAGTAAATGGTAGAAATGACATGGACCTTTGTCCATCCTGGATGTTGGAATTTGGTCTGTAACTGAATCATTAACTGACTCACTGACTGACTGATGTTCTCAAGTTGACATTAATTCTCAAGCTATACTTTATATCCGAAAAAATTCGCAATAGATATTTTTACAAATTATAAAAATACAAAATATTATGATCATCTGCATTTACCATTATTCTCCCACTGTAAGGGCACATGACTTTGAAATGAGATAATTGGGTCGCAGCCCACGCGTTTGCTATTAGGATAGATAATAAGATGATCGAGTAGTCTGCACCAACGACTTACCGTGCCCTCAAATTCACAAAATCAGATTTCTATTTCAAATAATCAGGTGATGTAGCCTGCTTCATCTTAACCAAACTGAAATAAATAAATTGTAATTTGGAAAAACTGAAAAAAAAACGCATAAAGCAACTACTTACTTATCCAGTAAACCAGAATGAGTATGAGTATTCCTGAATCACGCAGCGATTTAAATTCAACGCTTAACGAAGGCAGTCATCATCTTTCATCATCATGTATTATCTTTAATTATTGTGTTATTAAACGTTATAATTTAAGAAAAATAAATAAAGCAATAAACATAATTATCAGCCTATTAACGGTCCACTGCAGGGCACAGGCCTTCCCGAATCATAGTTTTGGGAAGATTGGGCGGTAACAACTACCATCCTAAAATTGAAGCCGGGACTGACGGCTTAACGTGTCCGGAGCACGGTACGAAGTATTGAAAGTACGAATTTGAGGGTACTAGGTGGTAGTCGTTACTGAGTCGTCTAGGTAGATACCACTGCAGTGCCAGATCGTCCCGTGAAACACGAGTGCTATGCACTGTGTGTCAGGATGAGGACTCTGTAGCTAGTGTAATTACCGGACATATGAGACCTAACGACTGTTGTTTCGAGTGGCGAGCGCAGCGCGGCATTGATGGGGGATAATAACTGTCTACCAGTTGTTGGTCAAACTCAATATCGCTCTGTCATGGTCAGGCGTATCACTTACTATCAGGTGAACGTCCTGACCGTCCTGTACACTTAAACCAACTATATAATCAAGAAAACGTTTAACGACAAACGAAATAAGTCAATTCGTCTTGTTTGTACTCAGTTTGGTATCGTTTAAGCCGGTCAGCGTTCAGGACCGGTTGCCAAAATTACTTACACCGGGAATCAACTGGTTCTGTTACGTTTAGGGCTGTGAAAATAATATAATATAATCATTTATTCATAACCTAGGTGTTTTACATAGTAAGTCATTACAAGTATAGTTTAAGTTAGGGGTTTACAATGTATGGTTGCAGCAAAAGGTGAACTCTGACATCGAAACTAGTAAAAAATACTGTATTTTCAGTGTCAGTGATTCTTCGACACTGTTAAACAAAACTAAAGAGTGACACAGTTTTACAGTTTATATGTGCATAACTATAATTTTCTTGATACAACAATATCGAATAAAAATACAAAAATGTGCTTTATTCTTAGATGAGTGTATGCTCACGTGTGAGTGTGTTTGTGTGTGTGTACGAGTGTCTCAATAACTGTTATGTTAAATGTTAAATTCAATCATAAAAACGAATTCAATAGTTTTGGCGTGCTGAATCAACAATGAACATTTGAAAACTTAAAGTTAAGTAAAAAATTAGTTATTTGAATGTTTCGGGTCTTTAAACTTTGAATTATTTTAGACGTCTGTTCCAAACAAAAATTGAATAGATTTTACGTTGAATGTCTTAAAATTGATCACAGCTATATATCAAACTATGTACTTCTGTACATTGTAAATTAAGGCTGACGTATATCATGTCCATATTAGAAATATAAAAAAGGAAACCGAAAACCATTATCTTTGCTATCTGTTCAGAGGCTGCAAAATAAAAACACATAGGTAGCTAGTGACTATTTCTAAGTAAATGTTTTAAGTTGATGGTCGATTGTCGTAAAACAAATCCAGTGTTCTAGTTGAAATAATTGTCCAAACAGTACATTTAATAATAAATTAAACTCACAGAGATTACAGCACCATCTAGCATCAACTTAAGGAAAAATATGTTCGTTTATCCGACGTTCTTACGGTGAATGAAAACATCGTGAGGAAACCTACGCACGCCTAGGAAGAGACTCAAAGGTTGTACGTGAAGTCGGCTTATCCGCACTGGGCCCGCGTGGACGACTAAGGCATAATCACCCGATATGGGTAGACTCGTGCCCCTCGGTGGCGACGTATAATGAGCTGATGATGTTATTAGACTATATATATATAGGCATTTGTATTCGTTTAGTAAATTAACCTAAATAATGTTGTTTCGATGAACTTTTCACAGCCCTATAAATACTTGCTTCAGTGTAGTTATTAGGGACAAAAGTTACAGCAAAAAATAACGGTAGGATATAAAATGTTTCTGTGTCAACGGGTGGAACGTAAAACGAACCTACTTTCAAAAAAATTATTAATCGTACTGAAAACAAATGATATCTTTGCAAATTTCAAATTCAAACGATGACAGATCAAAAAAAATCCAACTTCAATGTAGTATTATACGATTTTTTCAATCTTACTGAGTGTACAGGACGGTCAGGACGCTCACTTGATAGTAAGTGATAAGCCTGACCATGACATCGCAGTATTAATGGAGACCAACAACTGATAGACACTACAGCTATTTTGTCTATCAATGTCGCACTGACCGACACCCGAGACAACAGTTCTTAGGTCTAGGATCTTTATAAAAACCCAGTAATTTCACTAGCTACAGTTCCTTCATCCAGAAACACAGAAGTGCAAAATACTTCTATTTGACGGGACGATATCTGATACTGTGGTGGTACCAACCTAAAAACTCAGTACCGAGTCTACCACTCTTCCACGATCGGTAGTGATTCATACAATATTTCGGAAACCAAACTAACCAACATTTAAAAGTATGTATTTATTCAGTTTAGATCTTAGATAAAATCAATACGTTAGTTTATTTTTCATCTAAGGTTTAGCCACCAAAATATAATACAAAAATCCCCTAAATTATTAGACCTATCATTATTCCTAACAAAAAATGTTTTTTTATCTTCTATAGGCAGACATTTAACCGCCATCTCACCTGATGGTAAGTGACGATGCGGCCGAGGTTTTAAGGACTAGTAGCAATCACTTCTGTACATACGTTTCCCCCCATTTGACGACCCATGTGTGTAATAAGGTCATAAATGGGGGAGACCTTTGTCCAGCAGTGGATTGCGATAGGTTGAAGAGAGAGTGGTGTAATTGGTTGATGTCAGCTGTTACACCAAGGGTTTCATGTTCGGTCCCCGGGCAGTACAAACATTTGTGTGCATGAACATATCTGTGTGTATTTGCCTGGGTGTATCTATGTAATATTCATGTATTTACGAAAAACGGTATATATAAGTATGTTTATTCGTTATTTGTTAACTATATTACAGCCTAGATGCTTAGTTTTGGCTATAAGACACTGTGAGTAAGTTAGCAGATATTTATTTGCTAATTACAAACACAGATCACAATACTGCATCGTTTTCAAAACCAGAAGTAACGCTTTCTCTTTCTAATACCGAGTCGGTGAATCACTTTCCAAAACTGGGTCGCCGAGGTAATAGTTGACCTTTATGGCGCGCCTTAACAGGTGCCGCTTCAATACTCGGTCGAGTCACATCGTAATTGCTGATGAGCCGATTAACCAGTTTCCTATTTTGGTGGTGAAGTTATTTTAATGTTACAAATTTAACGACCCATTTGGTGAAGCGGTTGAGACACCAAGGGTTCCGGGTTCGATCCCCGGGCAGTACAAACAGTCTGAGTGTTTTCTATATAAAAAAAGGTGTATAAGTATGTTAATCTGTTGTTTAGTACTTATAATATAGGTTTCACGCTTAACTTGGGGCTAGCTGGCACTGTGTGAATGTCTGTGGATATTTAGTTTGTATACCAAGTAAGCAACATTTGTTGCATGTTACAAAGTAAACAACACGGTCAGGACGCTCATCTGATGGTAAAGGATAGGCCTGACCATGACAAAGTGGCATTGAAGGAGAGCAACTGATAGACTGTTATTATCCTCCATCAATGCCGCACTGCGCCCGACACCCGAGACAACAGATAGGTCTCTTATACCCGGTGATTTCACTATTTTTTCTTCATTTTAATTTTCCCTGTCGCCCGTAGGAAGTGTTGCCAGGTGGCTTAACGTCCCAATTTTCCGGGGTCTGCGGATACGTCCTGATTAATCACAAAATTCAAAAGTTTTCATCTCTTTTCAGTGTTATTCCAATTCATACTCCGAAAATAACTTATCCTGGTCAACCATATTGAAATTGAACCAAGAGTTAGATACCTCTAGTTGATTTATTATTTTTGTTTGCCGTCTGAAATCTATAATGTCATGTACCGATTTAAAACAAATACTGGCAACACAAGCCGTAGGTGACCAAGTATACCGGGAAAGAGGCGAGTGCAATGACTCTCAGCCTAAATCAAGGCATGAAGTGGCGTAGTGGAAAAAGTATTCATTTGGCGACTGCAAATTAAGCCATGGTTGACCAAAATTTTTTATTATTTTTTGTTTTTTTTTTTTGGTTGGTCAAAAAATTTAATCTCTAGTTCCTCAGTGTTTCTCAAATTATGTTCACCCGGTTTGTTCATCCCCGCTACAATAGGATTTCGATTTCAACTAATTTGTATATTATTGTATATTATTATTTATATTTAGGTGCATCTCAATAGTATTAGTATTTAATTGTAATTGTAAAGTTATATGTTATACTTATATCATATTTATATTATGTAAAAATATTATAAAAAAAAATTCTGGAGCGATCTTGTCCGTGCGCCTACTCACTCGGGCTCACGGAAAATCAGCGTCAGGGTCCGATCACCGGACCACGGCACATGCTGAGTGGGTCCATTTACTTTGGACGTCGTAGCACAATGAAATTGTCATTTAGTGTGTTCTTACTGTAATTTTATTTCTTTCTTTCTTTCTTTCTAATTTCGTGTAGACATATCGTACCTTTCATACTATATGGGCACATCTCAATAAATCGCGTTTTTGAGTTTTACTTCTAAACGGGCCCAAAATCAACACATCTACATGACGCTCTTGATAGAAAGAGTCAGACGAGCAATGAAGCCGCGAAAACTTGTTTATGCCTTTTTCATATTTCCGACTAAAGTGTGTCATTTTAAAAATGCTGGATAAGTTAATATGCGATAAGTAATTCATTAACTAACGGACATACTCTTATAATATTTATTATTTTGCAATTGTTGTTTAAATTTATTTATGACTGGTTTTGTGAAAACAGAAGCGCTCAAGATCTTCAAACGCGTTTTCCCAACAATCATGTTTTTCGAATTGTGTCCCTATAATATGAAAGGTGCGATGTGTACAAATTTGGTTACACATTACATTTTGCTACCGAATGTATTTTCGTATTGAAACAAATTCCGATGTTCAAGTAAAATCACTGCCTTTTTGTTTAGTGGGCATTGAGTTTAGTTCGCTGTTATTTCCGTCGTGGGATTCAATCCCAAGATTCACTTTGTGTGGTTCTGCCAATTTGGTTAGAACATTGTCAGCTGAATCCATTGATTGTCCGAAAAGAAAGATAATTCTGTGCTTCTTCCTTCTAGGTTCTTAAACGTAGTCACCGGCCACGATGCCATACTAGTGAAATTACCGTGTATAGGACACCTAACATCTGTTGTCTCGGGTGTCGGGCGCATTGCGGCATTGATGGAGGATAATAACTGAGTATCAGGTGTAGTTCTCCTTCAATGCCGCTCTGTCATGGTCAAGCGTATCACTTACCATCAAATGAGCGACCTGACCGTTTTATTTACTTCGTAACTTAAAAAATCCAATATGGAGGTCGTTACATAAAAATATAACCTACGTCAGAGGCCGTAAGAGTGCTTAAAATTTTGGAAAAGAAGAATACCGAATATTATATCGAAGCTATGTTTCTCCCAAGCCATCGATGAATCCAGGCCAAACAGCCCATAAATATCGACCCACAAATCTGTGGTCATATAAAAAAAAACAGCAATCTATTTTTTGCCAATGTCTTTGCTTCAACATTTGCTGTGACCGCAAGACAAGCGCAGAGTTATGTGAAAGCTAAGAAATCGGCGGGATCGATTTCAGTTTTTATAGTCAAACATGGAAGTATGTTGAAGTAGATCAACAGCCTGTAACTGCTTACTGTAGGGCACAGGCCTTCTCGCACAGCATAGCTATGGAGAGATTGGGCCGTAATCCAGCACGCGGGCCCAATGCGGATTGTTAACGTCTACCATTCTAAGACTGTAGCCGAGACCGACGGCTTAACGCTGACATAAATGGTCGAATCAGCTTCTTGAAGTCGCAGTGGTCACATATGTCGCAGAACCAATGGCCGCTGGAGGAGATGAATTCTGGAATGAAGACCGCGTCTAGGTAAGCGTAGGACGACCGAACCGAGGGACCGACTTTCGAGAAGTTCTAGTGATTGGATGAGGAAAACGGAGGACTAGGACATCTGACATAAAATATGTAAGAGACCCATGTGCTGCAGTGGCCTGCGATAGGTTGAACAGAGAGAGTTATTTTAATTTTTCGCTTATTCAGCAAAGTTGACCTAAACTGATTAGCCAATGTGACATTAAAGCCATCTGTACCCGATACTTACTTATGTTTCACTGCGAATATCTTAAACCGCGGCGAACACGCGGGGCAGAGCTAGTAATAAAAAATAACTTTAAGCACACTAAAGTTCTAGTGGCGACAATATTTCGTATTGAAAGTTGGCGATTTGCGTTAATTACAAATGGCGTATTACATTTCCAAAAAAAAATAACTCCAATTCGAAATACGAAAAGTGAAAACTAGTTCTAGGTTATGATAAAAACATAACAGTAATTAACATAGCGTTCTAATTGTATGTTTTTAAAATTCGAATAGGTGAGTGCACAGCCTACTTCGTGACGTCATTAGAAGCCTGAATTCGTGTCGTATGACGTAACATTATTTGAAAAGTCGTTTCGTAATATTTTTTTTTGGGTGGACTGTTCTTGACTGGTCACGTATGTCGTTTTTAAATCTTTTATTTCTCTTTAACATATCGCAAACCACAGCTGAATCTGAACTGCTGTCTTTCCATTTAAAGCCAGATATCCCGGTTCTCCGTTCTTCTCAGCTACGCTGTGACAGCGACCTTTCGTCAGTCCATGGGTCCGAGCGTCCTACGCTACGCTTGCCAAAACGCGGTCTCCACTCCAGAACTCGTCTGCTCCAACGGACATCGGTTCTACGACATATGTGACCGGCTTACTGCCATTTCTGTTACGGCATTTCCAGGTGACATCTAATAATACACTTTTTATTGTTTAGAACAACAACAGTTCAGTGAATACCCTTGACTGAAAGATAGGCCAAATCCCGATAAAAATAGGTTTTATTATTTTCCTTATAAAAGACGAAAGGTTAAGTGAAACTTTATTTTATATTTTGATAAATTTTATGTTATTGTTAAAATTATAACAAAAGTAATTGGACTTTTTTGTGTTCATACACCTAACTATTGTACCAATTGTTTAGTTATCAAAAAAATCTTCTTAAAAAAAATAGATTCAGGAAACTAACTTGCACAGCCTGCAAAAAGGGAATTTATAAAGAAGCGTAAATAAATAAAAAAATACCTCTAAAATTATCTTCGGCCCCGCAGTTATTGTCCATTGCGGTTATAATCACAAATATTAACAATACAAATTTCACATCACACCGCCTCCGAACCACTTGACACAATCTTAAAACTGTCATTTTGACGTTTAATTTACCGCGCTTACTAATTTTTTTAAAAGACGAACGAACACATTTTTTTAATTTATATTATTCATACGCGACACCGGTACGGCTTTCTTGACATTTTCCACGTGTATTTCCCTAAATGACTAAATGCGTTGTGGGGACGTGCGACCGATGTCACAGTAAAGAACCTACTAGCCAACTGACCAACTTAACACTGTAAAATAAGAAACATACATATTGCCGACGTAATTTAACTTGGAAAAAGTTCCATCGTACTTTCTCCTGGTTCATATTATGTGCCTTAATGTGTTGATGATAAGGTTGTAAAAGATACAATAAAGTTAGCAGATAGAACTCATTCACTGTCAGCGGCAGTAACTCGCTAAACAAGTGAACGGTGAAATGAGAAATTGTAAAGGACAGGTATATGAACAAGCGAGACGGGTAGACATTTCTTTTTATCAGTTGACCACATAAACTATTAACTTAATACGATAAAAGCTAATTCATATATAAATAGTAACTTTTAACAATTATTTTTTCTAAATTAATATGTCACTGCGTAGGTTGTTTTCGTTTGTTTTATTGACTATTTATTTAAATAAATAAAAATGACACCATCGGAAAAGTCCACAGCAGGGCAAGATTTCGTACAAAGATTGGAATGATGGAAAATAATATGTGACTGAGGTGCTGGGTATTTATAAATGTGTGTATTACATGCAATGCACACATTACAAGTTGGTTCGTTTTATTTATTTGTCAAATTGCGCTATGAAGGGAAGCTTGGTTTAATCTCAAGAAACCTAACACGTAAGTCGGCTTATCCAGTGCGACGAAAGTCAAGCAAGACATAAAGAGAGACATGGTAGCAACCAACGGCTTCCTACGTCACATAATGAGTTAAGAATTAAGCTAACTTTACTTCAGGATTCCCGTCCCGCACGACGTTAAAAAAGGATCCTCAGCAGATAAAAGCTTTCAAACAAACTGAAGAATTTTTAAATTCATAAAAATTGTCTCTCGTCTACCTATCACAGGCCTCTGCTGAATCCGCTTTTCTTATCCAGCATCCACGTGCAATCTTTGTTTTAAATTTCTTTTTCCCGTATTTATTTATTTATTTCGCAAATCCCCGCCCTATCAGAACGGAAGGGCTTATAAGAAAAGTATGTATTTTTTGCTTAAGTTCATAATTTTCGAGGTTGTTTATAAATTATGCGTGCCACCGGCCGCTTCCTTCTCACTTTTTCCTAATAACCAACGAAATGACATAATTTCTTTCAAAAATTACCTTCATCACATAAATTTATGAGAAATATTTCTATCCTGCTCTAGCCTCTTTTTAGTTTTGGGTGAGAGCGAGACGGAGGCGGGGAAGATGCTCCGCCGCGGAAGTAGGTTGAAGCGGCGCTTGCGCAGTGAATATCGAACATTAATTGAGTTAATACTATGGCAACGGTAAATTAATTATGTGTGCGACAATTTAATAAACCTTTTTTATTATTGTTAACTTAAGAATTTAAAATATTTTGAATAACACTTTATTTGTTTTGACATTTATGAAATTATCTGTGACAGCGAGAAAAAAAATAGACGCATTTAACTTAAAAATAACATTGGAACTAAGGCCTTAACGTGAGCTAATTAAGCATGTCTTACGCGTATCTTCAAAGTGATATTTTGTACACAACAAAATTTGAAAATTCACACAAACATTACTGGACAAAATCTTACATACTTTCAATTTCTCCGGGGTCTTTGACCTCTGTTCGGGTGGTACCTGTGGCGGGAAAACACATCACTGACTGTGATGTCGGGTAGGCTGGACTTTCGCTTGAGGGTCACGGTGTTTAGTGATGTGACACGATGATTGTCGATAAAATTTGTCGATAGTTTTATTTCTTTTTTGTTTTTAGTTGAGTGTGATGGAAGTGAAGATAAAACGGTTCGGAATAGGTTATTGTAATCCAAAAAACCCTTTGATCAAGAAATAGAACATGACTACAATAATATTCGAAGTATATGATGGCAGCTATATTGTTAGAGGGACTCAATAGATCGCTATCGCTTGACAAAAAGTTAAACAACTGTTGTAATCCCCAATAGTCGGATACCCATCCGACTAAGTCAAGAATTCAGACCTCTAATTCGGATGCAAGATGTCCGGTGTTTGTTTGGGCAAGTAGTCAATGATGATTCCTTGTCAAGTTGTTAGTGTAAGTGTTGGCTATCCTAAGTTAAGTAATGTTAGGCCTAATAGAATAGTTTTGTCACTAAAGTTATCTTATTTATGATTATTATTATTATCTACATAGCATGCTGTGGCAATCTATAAGTGAGGTGACACTTAGCTTTAAGTTTGTTTGTATCTAATCTCTTGTTGCTTGTACGAGTGTTCACCTTGTTGGTTGCCATAATAAATAAATAAATTATTAAGTCTAACAATTTGTGACATGCAAGTCAACATTGTTTGCAAAATGCAAGTTTAAAAAATAACAGTTTTATCGACTGTCACAACACTACAACGTCTCACGAGCCATTATCGATAAAGTATTCGACACGGCGCGGCACAATAGAAAGTTTATTTGTGTACACAAAGTACGGTCAGAATGAAACGCAAACAATATTTTTTTATTTCACCTTTTTGACAGTTTGGTATTCCTTTGTGGTTTATCTGTGGAATGAAATAATTTGTTTCCTAATTCCTTGACAATACAGTTTAATTTCTTTCTCAAGGATTTTAAAACCGACATAAAGGATACTTTTCTTTTGAGCTAGCGGATTTAAACCTTAAGTTGCAGTTGGCAAAGGTTACTTTCCTCTTGCTATCAAAAAGGGATATTTATTGTGGAATGCCACATTCTTAGCACCTATTAAATCTGACAGGAAGGAATCTTCAAAGTAATATTATTACTATAGTACCAATAAATAGGACGTTTATTTATAAGGTTTAAACCTTTGTAATTCCCAATAAATGAAAACTGTATGTGTATCACTAAATAAAACAAAGTAGCTCTTTTGTCCCTATGTCCCTTAAATCTTGCGCTAAAAAAATACAGATTGCGCTAAAAGAACACAAAATGCGCTACGACACAGACTTTGATACGGATTTAAAAAATAAATGGAGCGATTCAAGAGGAAGGTTAATATGTATAATAACATCCATTAGATAGTGCAGAAATACTGATATTTTTGAGGTTTCTAATGTGATGTCTCAAATAATTTACTTTTTTGCGCTTCTTCATTGCATACGCAGGCTTATATTCAATAAA
This sequence comes from Leucinodes orbonalis, assembly GCA_019425675.1. Taxonomy (NCBI): domain Eukaryota; kingdom Metazoa; phylum Arthropoda; class Insecta; order Lepidoptera; family Crambidae; genus Leucinodes; species Leucinodes orbonalis. The sequence goes on along the minus strand of PQWD01012479.1, from coordinate 36,841 downwards.
AAGATCTACAGAAAACTCCGCGATGGAATAACTTTGTCTCTTATGGATATCCCACAGTAACATTTTTTTGCCATTTACTTTTTACGACAAATAATGAGTAATTTTCGAAGCTATTTTAACTAACACAGCATTAATCCTTATCCAATAAAATACTATAATATAGATCTATATGGCCCTTTATAGCATATGATTTATATGAATATTCTCAAAAATATTACAGATTTAAAAATTGCGGTACATAGCGTTTGCGGTACCGGCCGAGCATGCGAATATTACCATTGCACCCGTGCAGAAGCGGGGCGGATCAATAGTACTAAATAAAATGGCGGACTAGGATAAGGGACTTATGCTTCTGAGATTCCTTCTGGTTCCTTGAATTGCAAAAATTGCTTTGCACACCGTACTCTCTTCTCGTTTAACTCAGTAGTACGGCAAAGGTCGTGCGATCATAAACGGCTGGATGCTTGTTGAGTAAACTATAAATTAACTGAGTTTCACTATTACTGGCTGTGAGTGACACAGTTGATCCTGAGTCCTGACCCGAAAGTCGTGGATAATTACTATAATATTTTTTATTATTAGCGCGGCATCGGGCCCATCCTCTTGGGGACCATTCCACATGATGGCGACTTCAATCTGATATTTTATTTATAGGGAGTAATTCCTATGAATAAATTGTCTTTTTGTATTTATTTACGTTTTAGGCTATTTGTAGATATGTATATAATTTAAAATTTTTATTTTATTAGAACATTGTTTATAAATAGCATCAGGTTTTTAATAACAAAATAAATATAAATATTTTTATCATTTCTTAGGTTTTAATTGTTTAAATCATATTATATTATCAAAACACCTACGTATTATCCCAGGCCCGAAGGAGATGATTAGCGAAATGTTGTTCATAGTTAAGGATGGTGGGTACCAATGAGTAATGGACATGATTTTTTACTATTTTGATTTTAATATTTTTTTATGTTATAGGGAGCACACGAGCAAGAGAGACACCTGATGGAAAGTGTTCACCTCCGCCCAGGGACAACGGTGACACCAAAAGTGCCACCGGTGCGTTGCTTGCCTTTAAGATCGGAATACGCTCTTTTCTTAAAGGTTCCTATGTTATATTTGTCAGGAAATACAGCTGCTTATTCCATATAAGTACGTGGACAAATATTGCTATTTATTTTTAAACATTTTAACCGACTTCTAAAAAAGGTGTTTATTATATTTTAAAGGCCACTTGGCACCGACTTCAATATTATGAAAAAATATTCAACTATTTATATTTACCTAGGCAAAAATTTATTAACTTTAGTTCTCTTACGGATTAAATCATTTCTGATCTTATCCCTAAGAGAGACCCCGAGCATAGCTCGCTCCATTGCGCGTTCAGTGACTTTGAACTTGTGAACCAATCCCGCAGTCAGTGTCCATGTCTCAGCTGCGTATGTAAGTACGGGTAGACGCATTGCTCAAAGACGTGAAGACCTGACGTAACTTGCCGAATGCCGCCCAGCCCAACTGAATCCTCCTACTAGCTTCCCTCTCGAAATTGTGCCGGCCAAGTTGGATGGTTTGGCCCAAGTAAACGTATCTTGCACAACTTCGAGAAGGATGCCATCGCCAAGGTCCCAATGCGGTTTGGTGGGCAAAGCACGGAGGTGCACTTTACTAGGTGGTAGACTCGATGCTGAATCGTCTAGTCTACCACCGCAGTGCCAGATATCATCCCGTGAAACAGGTGTGTTATGCACTTTCGTGTTCCGGGATGAGGGCGCCGTAGCTAGTGAAATTACCGGGTATAAGAGACCTAACATCTGTTGTCTCGGGTGACTGGCGCAGTGCGGCATTGATGGAGAATAATAACTGTCGATCAGTTGTTGATCTCCTTCAATGCCGCTCTGTCATGGTCTGGCATATCACTTACCATCAGGTGAACGTCCAGACCGTCCTGTACAATTATAAAAAAATTAAAATAAAACTGTTGCCAGTGAAATAACTGTATGTAAGAGACCTAAAACTGTTCTTTCGGGTGACGGGCGCTAAGCAGCATTGATAAGGAAAATAACTCTCTATCAGTTGTTGGTCTCAATCACAGATTTCCCAATACAAGAGATGGGGCAAGCCGCGTTTAAGTGCGACAATTGTGAGCTCAACGAGCATACACTGGCTGCCAGTTTACGCTCTGTGAGACGAGTCAAGACGCACGAATATAAGAACAAATTACCGTATTTTCTAAAATGCCATCCTCTGCAATTGTAACATGCCATCATCGCAATGAATCAGTAAATTTACCAAGTAATAGAATAACTTTTCACAGGTAAGAACCAAAAAGAAATTGCGACACTGGGACTGCCTATAAACTTTGCGGGTCGTCCAGTCTAATTGTATATTCGGATGTCTGTGGTCTCAATCAATGCCGCTCTGTCATGATCAGGCGTATCATTTACCATCAGTGAGCTTCCTGACTGTCCTGTGTACTTATAACATAAATTTCTGACAATCAAGTTCGATCTGTAATGTCCTAAACAAACTTCATAACAATAATTAAAGGTATATTATTATTTGAGATAACATCTGAAAGCCGGTAAGTGGACCCGCGGCGACCTTAATTTATTTCGACCTCAAAATACATGGGTACTTCAACACGAACACAATGGGCATTAATTTTTCTTTGAGAAAATACTACAATATGGCTATGTGGAATGCAGCTTTCGCGATAAGGTCTGTGTACCACCGATAGCAAAGATATTTTGGTATCATTAAAAATTTTCGGTGCGGTGCAGCTATTTTCAATGTACGACTGGTTTTAATATCATCGTCATCATCAGCTCATTAAACGTCCCTACCGAAAGGCACAAGCCTGACCGCCAAGGGTGTACAGGCCTTAGTCATCCACACGGGCCCAGTGCGAGTTGGCCGACTTCACGTATAACCTTTAAATCTCTTCGCAGACGTGCGCAGGTTTCCTCACGATGTTTTTATTGACCGTAAGAGGTAAAAATGGTACGTGGCAGGATTTAAACCTGCGCCATCCCCTGCGGTAACAGTCCACCATTGCGCCACCGACGCTATATCATAGCATCGGGAAAAAATAATGAGCTGAAGATGATGATTTTTTAAAAGTTATGAGTGTAAAGGGTGGTCAGGACAATCACCTGATGGTAAGAGATATGCCTGACCATGACAGAGTGCCATTGAAGTAGACCAACTACTGATAGACAATTATTATTCTCCATGCCGCACTGCATCCGTCACCCGAGACAACAGATGTTAAGGTCTCTTATCCGGTAATTTTCTAGCTACAGTGCCCTCATCCCGAAACTCATAAGTGCATAACATTCCTGTTTCATGCGACGATATCTAGCACTGCGGTGATACCTACCTCGAGGATTCAGTATCGAGTCTACTACTTAGTCATGAAAGCATGTTACTATTCAACCTATCGCTGTCCACTGCTGGACATAGCCTCCCCCATTTTGCACTAGATATCCCTGTCCTCCGCTATGTTACCTAGGGAACATTATAGCTGATGATAATGATTTGTAACTTATTTACCTATACATTAATCAATATTTAAAAGTTATATCTTCGCATCGCTTTAACTGGAACTCTGGTTCAATGATGATTTAGTTGAATTAGTTTGACCTGAACATCATGCCACTTGCCACTGGGAATTTTTATAATGAATGTGATAACAATGGCTGTTTGTATTAACACAAATTCATTGATCACGACATTGTTTCGGTTTCGTTAGGCTTCATAAATTAATTCAAAGACACTTCTTATAAATATCATTAATATTGTAAGTTAATCTTGACTTCTGGTGTTATAGTTGCGACGTCGGTTATTACACCAAGGGTTCCGGGTTCGATCCCCGGGCATTACAAACATTTGTGTGCATGAACATGTCTGTTTGTATTGGTCTGGGTGTTTACTATATATGATATGTAAATATTTACAAAAAAAAAATAAGTATAGAAGTATGTTTATGCGTTGTTTACTATCCATATTATAGGCTTCGGCTTAGTTTGGGCTAGATGGCGATGTGTGAATATCTATGGCTATTCATTTATGATTTATTATCTAAAGTTTAAGTTTTATCATCAGCTCATAAACGTCCGACGTGGAGACCGCGTCTTGGCAAGCGTAGCGTAGGACGCCCTCCGGCCTGCTGGACCGACGACTTGCGAAAGGTCGCTGGTGGAAGCTGGATGAGAAAAGCGGAGGACCGGGATGTCTGGCGCAAATTGGGGGAGACCTATGTCCAGCAGTGGACTGCAAAAGGTTGAAGGGAGAGATAAACGCCCCCCCTTGTGCTCCTCGGGTCTACCCGTGTAGGGTGTGTAAGCCTTAGTCGACCTCGCAGGCCCAGTGCGGATTGGCTGAATTAGGTTTCCTCACGATATTTTCCTTCACCGTAAGTGCGTCGGATAAACAACATATAACTTCGAAAATACATTGGTATGTGGCGGGATTTGAACCTGCACCCTCGAGCTTGGAAGGCAACAGTCCACACGAATGAGCCACCGACGATTTTCTTTTATGTTTAAGCGTTAACTAACATGTTCTAGTGCTGCTGCAGGGTCTGGGGTACGTGGATTTGAATCCCGCGGGGAGACCGCTTAATGGAAGTTACTTTTTGCCAATTTTCCCATTTTGGTAAATACACTGCAAGCTGAATTACCTGATTGTCGGAAAAGAAAGATGGTTCCATGCACGGTAAGTCGTCGTTCACGGCTTCAATTTCAGGATGGTATTCGTTAACACCTACCAATCAGGCTTACGCCAATGCGAGTTGCGGTTGTAATTCTCGGTAAAGGAAAACATCGTGAAGAATCCTGTGCACGCATACAAAGATACAGAGGTTGTGCGTGAAGTCTGCAAATCCACACTGGGCCCGCGTGGACGCCTAAGGACTATACACCCTATACGGGTAGGCTCGTGCCCCTCGGTGGGGACGTTTAATGAGCTCGGTGAGGGCGCTTTACCTATTCATTAAGTTGTCAAATGAAGTCAAGTTGTGTTGAGGTAAAATACAGTTGCTCTAATTAGTACAAGTACTTAACCTAAGCTCGTTCTCTGAACAATAAACATAATTTTCAGGTCATCGATTAACAATGACAATTTCACTTTATAATGCCTTTTACGGCTAAAACTCAAGCTATAGCTAAACCTATGGCCATAAAGCTGAATGCACATTGTATATTTTTCACCAATAATAGTCCGAGAGCCGGCCGTATAAAAGTCCTATGGATTAGATATATGTACGATTTTTTTAATATAGTCTGAGAAACCCTAAAATTAAACGTCCACAACCCTGAAAATGCCTGATTTTGCCAGCTTGCAAAATTGTTACCTTTATTTATATATTTCTAGACATTGTTTTTATTCATTACAGATACGTGAAAAAAAATACGGGAAAATAAAGTATTCGATGAGCAGTATTGAGTTTGCACAGGCCTTCCAAGAACGGCCTGTAATCCACCACGCGGCCCCATGTGGATTAGTAGATGCTATCGTCTACTTTCCTGACAGTCGATATCTACAGCAGTCGACATCTATCTAGGCTGGGGTCCCAAGTAAAAGGAATAAAAGAGCTTTTATGAAAAGATTGATGGATGTGAAAGAAGCTAGGGAAGTCTGTCAGAACCGCGCAAAATGGCGTTCCACCATCTCTGCCTAACCCTCTGGGACCAAGGCATGAGCTTTATTTATTTATTTTTTCGACATCTACAGCTTAAAGTCCAATACAAAGCATGGAGAATCTCAGATAGTATTGTTCGGCCTCCCTTCAGGTATCTACCAGTATGCGCCGGATATCCCGGCCCTCCGTTGTCCTCATTCAGCCTCTACCACCGACCTTTGGCAAGTCATCCATCCAATCGGGCAAGAAGACCTAGAAACCTATATCTAGACATAACTGACGGAAGGGCGTAGTTCGTCGGAATCCTTTGTTCTATTTTATTTAAAACTAGCTGTTCCGGTCAAGGGCGGATCCAGGTTTGGCGCCAGGAGGGGGTCACATAGTAGTAGTCAAGTTAAGAACTTATAAAGTATTCTGTTAATGTACGTTAGTATCGTACTTAAAATAGCTCAGGGGGGGTCATGACCCCCATGACTCTCCCCCTGGATCCGCCGTTGGTTCCGGTATTACCCCAAGCATAAGATATTCTCCCGCGGTGAAAAATAACCTAAAAAACACACAGCCTGCGCGCCGCGCGGTTCATCATTTGTTTATATTCCTAATATAAAAAGGTTTTTTTTATAATAAGCCTATATTTTTCTTGATTACATCAGCTACCTGCCATAAAAGTCCCGTTCAAATCGGTGCAGCCGTTTCAAAGATTATTTATTTCAAAGTCAAAGTCAAAAACATTTATTTCAAATTAGGCTTACAAAATATACAAAAATATAATAAAAAACGAATAAAATACTAAACTAAAAATATGAGTTTTGATGCTTTGAACAAAAAAGCGCTTCAGTGGTTTGGCCTGTTCAGAAAGAAGCACTCAAGAAAACTTAACAGTGTAGTCTTTTTAAAAACAATTCCTTAATGTAACAATATATCATAAACACTGAAATAGCTGAGCAGATTAAGACCACGGATTTTTATTACATAAATATTCGTCAATAGTGTAGTACCCTTTTTTAGAAAGGTGGTTTTTTATTCTAGCTTTAAACATGTGTAAAGGTAACTCGACAATATTTTGCGGTACCTTATTGAAAAACTTTATACATCTTCCTATAAAAGATTTACCTATTTTATGTAGTCTCAAGTCTGGAACAGCAAGTTTGTTTTTATTCCTAGTATTAAAATTGTGTGAATCACAATTTTTCTTAAAGGTGTTATAGTATTTACGAACATTAAATTAATTAAATTAAATTTTAATTAAATTAAATTTTCATCAATATATTGCGATGCTACAGTCATTATATTTATTTCTTTAAAAAGTTCCTTAAGAGAGTCACGTGGTTTAAAGTTGTAGATAAAACGAATAGCTCTTTTTTGTAGTACAAATATTGTATTAATGTCGGCAGCTGAGCCCCACAACAGTAGACCATACGACATGACACTATGAAAATAACTAAAGTAAACCAATCTTGCCGTTTCTATATCTGTCAAGAGCCTTATCTTTCTAACAGCATAAGCTGCCGAACTAAGTCTACCAGCCAGGGATTCAATGTAAGGCCCCCATTGCAGCTTTGAATCTAAAGTTATGCCTAGAAAGGCAGTGGAGTCCACTAGCTCCACTTGATCATTATTTAGAGTTATATTGGTCTCGACCTGCCTTACATTGGGCATAGTGAATTTTATACATTTAGTTTTTTTAGCATTAAGTAAAAGATTGTTAGCAGTAAACCAATCCATAACTTGGGACAGAGCTCTATTTACATCGTCAAAATATATTATTTTTGTAAACCAACAATTCCACTTTTATGCGGTGTTGTAATATCAAAGATAAGCTGATTAGATAAAACCGAAAAAAAGTAACTGGGTTGTCAGTCTGAATATAGAAAAGCGTTGTGTCCTTACCTTAAGTTCGAATGAAATTTAACTTTGTAATAGAAGTCTCCATTCGCGCCTTAGCATCAATTAGCATCAACTTACTGCCATGTTTAGTAATGTTTAATTGAAACGTTTTCTTTTAGTTGTTAGCGCTTTTTTCCAAGTACCAAAGTTCATTTTTGTGCTTTACTTTGGTATTGTAAATGTTTTTTTTATTATATTTTTTATATTCGTTCATAAGTGCTTTTTGTAAGCCTAAACTGATTAAATGGATTGTGACTTTGACTTTTGACTTCAGTTGCGAATCTATTAGTACAAAATCATTACTTACTTATTGAAATAAATCTGTTACAGACACTTTTGACTCGTCAATTGTTATTATTATATTTGATGAGTCCACTACCGGTTCGGAATAAGTAAGATCTTCGAGAAGAGCCGGCAAGAAACTCGATAGTCACTCTTTTAAACTTTTTATATCATTGGTTACAGAGTTTTAGCATTTACCCAAAATGAGTGTATGCGCATAACTTACAAAAAACTGCACTATAATTTTGATTCGTAGTTTTTTGTGTTTTAAAGACAAGCTATATAAAATAATAAAATCTGGACTTAATTTTAGAAAATAAGAATGGTTTTGAATTCACTCAATGGAGTATAAAATCCATAATAAAACCTTGGTATTGTAACGGACTTCTCAACCATAACTGCGACCCATTTGATGTAATGGTTGAGTCGTTAGCTATTACACCAAGGGTTCAAGGTTCGATCCCCGGGCAGTACAAACATTTGTGTGGATGAACATATCTGTTTGTATTGGTCTGGGTGATTTCTATGTATAATATGATTTTACATTAAAAAAAATATATTAATAGTTTAGTTCCCGTAATACAAGCTTTACGCTTAACTTGGGGATGGCGTTGTGTGAATGTCAGTAAATATTTATTTATTACACTCAATGTATCTTCTACATACGTGATGAAGAATCAGCTCATTATATGTCCCCACCGAGGGGCACGAGCCTACCCGTACGCGGGTGATTAGGCCTGAGTCGTCCACGCGGACCCAGTGCGGGTTGAACGACTTCACGTACAGCCTTTGAATCTTTTCGCAGGATTGCGCAGGTTTCCTCACGATGATTTCCTTCACCGTAAGAGCGTCGGATAACGGACACATATTTTAGAAAATTCGAAAACAAATTAGTACGTTGCGGAATTTGAACCTCAGCCCTCCCGGTAGGAGGGCAACAATCCACACCATTGAGCTACCGACGCTGCATTATCTTAGATATAGATTACCACAATTATGTGGTACGTATGAACGGTAGAATTTCATAAACGCCATCTTGTAATTAATACTATAACAATGGTTCAACGACTCATCGGGTTTCAATGTAAAATAAGATCGGAGTTATAGCGATAAGTGAAAGCTACTTTCCTTGGTCGATGTTAAATTCGCGTGCGAATCCGATATCTGATATTTGTGACGCTCTTTTGAACGTCTGATGTAAACTGTATATTTGACGACCTATTTGGTGTAATGGTTGAGACGTCTACTGCACCGGTTCCGGGTTCGAACCCCGGGCAGTACAAACATTTGTGTGGACATGGACATGTCTGTTTGTATTGGTCTGGATGTTTTTATGTTTCATATGTATGTATTTACGAAAAAAAACAATCAAATAATAATAATTCTCAAAAAAGTATAAAAATATTTTTGACGAACGATCTGGTGTTATTGTTGAGACGTCTACTGCAACAAAGGTTCCGGGTTCGAACCCCGGGCAGTACAAACATTTGTGGAATGAACATGTCCGTTTGTCTTGGTGTTTTCTATGTATGATAAGTTTTTTTTACAAAAACAATATATTAGTATGTCTACCAGTTGTTTAATACCCATATTAAAGATTAAATGTTTAATTTAGGACTAGGTAGCGCTGTGTGTGTCTGTGCATATTAATAATTATTATTTTTTAATTATTGTTAATAAATTATTAATTACCCAAATTACGGCATAGTATTTTCTTGCAAATTTCACTTTGTACAGATATAAAAAATAAATAAACGAAGAGCTACAAATGGGCGTGTTTACACCATCACTGTCGGCGGCTACTCCATAAAAGTCAAAAACGAAAATTGCTTTCAAGTAGGAATGCGTCCATTTGTGTACGCAGAAAGCAAATTCAAACCATTGTGATCACATTTCGTCTGAATGACATAAAACGTAACCTTTCTAATGCAACGTTATATAAAAGTCGTAACACCAAATGCAATATTTTCACGGTTTGACCATAACTTTCTACTTTTACCATGAAGTATATCGCCGGAATTCGTGTAATCAAGTAATGCCATTTGGAAATGGAGTGTTTTAACTTTCGCTTTGATTTAACGCTTAATACAAATCATGAGCATTTACGTAAAAGCGATATAAATAAGCCTATTCGGATAATTCGGTGTCGAAGAAACAAGACATCGAAAGCACGTTCGGTTAATGAAAAGGTTCAGATATTGTTAGATAAGAAACTATGTCAGCTGTCAGCCGAGATGGGTGACCGAAAAATATTATATACTCTAGTTACATGGAATTAATTGCAAATTATTTCAAGTTTTTTAAATAAAATTAATATCTACTAACATTCACACAGCGCCATTTAGCCCCAAACTAAGCATTAGCATGTAATATGGATACTAAACAACGGATACACATACTTGTATACTGTTTCTTGTAAATACATACATATTATACAAAAAAAGACTTAGACCAACAAATAGACTTATTCATGCACACAAATGTTTGTACTGCCCGGGGACCGAACCCGGAACTTTTTGTATCCGGCGTCTTAACCATTAATCTTTTTTTTATAATTGTACAGGACGGTCTGGACGCTCACCTGATGGTTAGTAATACGCCAGACCATGACAGAGCGGCATTAAAGGAGAACAACAACTAACAGACAGTTATTATCCTCCACCAATGCCGCACTGCGCCCGTCACCCGAGACAACAGATTTTAGGTCTCTTATACCCGGTAATTTCACTAGCTACAGTGCCTAACACTCCTGTTTCACGGGATGATATCTGGCACTGTGGTGGTACCTACCTAGACGACTCAGTATCGAGTCTACCACCTAGTACTCTAAATGAGTCGTCAAATATCTCCCTAATAACCGTGCTTTGCAACCGTGGCCTTTTTTTGGATCAACCTATTGCAATTAACTCCTAGATATAGGTTTCAACTAATTCTGCACCAGATATCCTGGTCCTTCGATTTTCCCATCCATCCTCCAACAGCGACCTTTCGCAAGTCGCCGGTCCATCGGTCCGGGCGTCCTACGTTACGCTTGCCGAGACGCGGTCTCCAGTCTAGAACTCGTCTGCTCCAACGGCCATCGGTTCTGCGACATACGTGACCAACCCGTTGCCACAGGCCCTTCGTAATCAAGCAATTACAATACAGATTTTTACGAAAAGTAATTTCCTCTCAAAACAACGTTACAAGCGATTGTTATTGTCACGTTCGGCATACACATATAGCTTATAAAACATTTATTACGATTCGTAACTGTCGAACGTTTTCCCTACAACTTTCTCGAGTGAAATGCATTATTTGCAAAAATGTATGCGGTCCGCGCACACACCTTGGGAATAAAGCTTGCCGGCTCATTTCACTTTCTATTGTTTGCATTGCTATGACAATAATGACATTTTATATTCAGGATAACTGAGGCTCGATGGAGTAGCGGATAGTGGGCTCGATTGATGATCTCTCAAGTCAACTTTCAATGTCATGGGTGACCAACAGTGGCGTGCACAGAGATTAGGAGTTAGAAAATAAATTGTGCAAGTCAAGTTGTGCAAATTCTACATTTTTCCAGCTTTTGAATCAGGTGATTGGGCCTGCAATTTCCTGAATAAACATACAAAAGGGATTCCGTACTTTGAAGGGTACGTTAACATATTAGTCCAAGGAGCTTACATCCATCTCTAAAATCATTATTACAATAATATTACTTCGCCTTTTCTGGTACAAAAATACTGCCGTATAATTATAGGAATACTGTTTTAGAAGATGGCGGTAACCCCACTGGTTGCCAATAGCGGATAATTGGTTATTTACATAAAACCACGTCAGAAGCCGTAAGGCGGTCTAAAATCTCTGACTCCAGAATCAGACTGCTTGTTCATCAATCTTACTACCCACTTGTTAAGTAAGATAAAATGTTAAAGACTAAATATATAAATATCCACTGACATACACTCAGCGCCATCTAGGCCCAAGTTAAGCGTGAAGCTTTTATTAAGGGCACTAACCACTAATAAACGTTTTCTTTTGTAAATATATACATATTATACATAGAAAACACCCAGACCAATACAAACAAACATGTTCACGCACACAAATGTTTGTACTGCTCGGAGATCGAACCCGGAACCCTTGGTTGGGTCGTCAAACTTAACAGTGTGTTCTTTTCATTATGTAATGTTATTTCTTCAACCTATCGCAGTCCACTGCTGGACATCAGTCTACCCTGTTTACTACCCTACGCTTTGTTCATCCCACTAGCGTCCTTTCGCAAGTCATTATTCCATATCGGGCCGGGTGTACCAAGACGCGGTCTCCACTCCAGAACTCGTCTGCTCTAACGGCCATCGGTTCTGCGACATACGTGACCAGCTCACTGCCGCTTCAACTTGCTGATCTGATGGGCTATGTTCGTACATTAGTCATGATGAAATCATTTCTGATATTATTCGTATATACTGTGCATGTGTTTGACTTAATATTTTGTTAGGTTTAAGTAGATAAATAAAACAAGACAACATTTCTTTATACCAATATATTCCTAATATAAGTTACATTACAACTAATTAATATTAAAATTTGAGATATATGTAAGATAAATTAATTTTTTTTAAGCATCGTCAATTAAACCGAAAATTCCTTATGATTTCAGTCAAACTGACAATTTTGTAGTGCACCTTGCCATTTATTAACTAAATTATTAATTTTACTTTGAATACTATATTTTTAATTTACGTTATCACATAAAATTTAATATAACTTAATAGAAAAGTACCATCATAATTAAGATCTCTTCAAAATGTTGAGTTTTGTGCAGAACTATTTTCTTTGACACATCGCTTCTGCTATGTGGATTGTTTATTCTGTTGTAGGTTAAAAATGTGGTGATGATATTTTAATTAGATCTATTAACATGCGATTCTTGTAATTCTTTTTAAATTTGGCAGTTCTACAAATTGAAATAATTGTCATGAACGAGATCTGTTGGGGCAGCTTATAAACAATAACTTCTTAAAATTACACTTATTATTTGTATATTTAGCTACTATCAAAGTTTTCTTGTCGTATCATTAACTGTTTTCATACTCCTTTCTCTTTCTAACAACCTCCGTCTTACTTCCTCTGGATTATATCTCTTCCTATAGACTCTCCTTACTCTTCTCACTGGATTCACATTTCTTGTTTTAATTACTTTCTTTTTACCAAAATTGCTGGTTGCTATCACTGATGGTGCTTTTATGTCTTCTAATTGTCTGAAAGTTTTAGCTCTTCTTGTTGTATTCGAAAATATATCTCTTTGTTCCCTAATTGTAGCATCATAGAAAACTTTTCCATTAACAACGGCTTTTCTTATATTTTCTGTCGTACTCAAAACTCTGGGTGGACGGACAAACGTCGTCTCGCTTACCTCTAAGCTCTTATCTGCATTTCTTTCTTTCTCTATCTCTTCTTTAGTCACTTTTTGTATGTCCCCCTTCGTTCTGTAGTCGGAAATCTATTGCCAAAGTTAAAATCCACAAACTCTTTCGACAGCAATATTTTTCGATTCAAGATCTTTCTGTGAACGTTTCTCTAGTACCAATTTACTGCCTCGCCTCGAAGCTAAAAGTCTGCCTATAGCCTCGATTTGCCTCTCTTCTGCTTCTAATGTTTTCAAATCTGACATCTTTTCGCCAGTTGTTTTAGCATCTTCTATATCTAGCACTTCAATCGGACTTGTGAAATCATCCAATTTGTCGTCAATACCTTTTAAATTTTCACTTTCTTTGTCAGTATCTACGTTTTCAGGAACAACCATTTCAACATCTGATTTATTTGATTGTACTGATTCTTCTACGGAGGACTTTTAACTTCAATTTTAGGCGTGGTTGTTGTAGTTGTAGTAGTACTAGATGTGGTACGTTCAATGTAAAAAATGTCTCTATCAGTGATATTTCTAGTCTTCTCGTCTCTGTGATTTCTGCCTCCGATATCACGGTCTTTTGGTTTCTCTGGGTTTTTGTGGAATTCTGGGGGTGGTTGTGGTCTAGGTGGGGATGGTTCGCGAGGGTAAGCTTCAGTGGTCGTAGGTTTGGTTTCGTTATATGTAAAGTAAGTCATGTTTGGTGGCGGGCCTTTGTGGAGATAGGCTACTGGCCAATATCTGGAAATAAAGAGTTATGTTTAAATGACTTATTTTATAACAAAGAGGCGATTGAACTGCTCTGCCTGATTGCCACTTCTCGACACACCTTTAACTTTTAATAATTTTAACTAAACTGTTTACACGATTCGTACACATAATTTATGGATTAGATCGCGTTAATGAATAATTGTTTATTATTATTTTCGTGATAATTCGGTCGGCCTTCCCTTATATTAGCTGTGAAGTTACGTAAACGTCGAAAGAATAGTAACAAACAATCATATGTTATTTTGACAGACATTAAGTGCTCATTTTAAGCCAACTTGAATAATTAGTCTACACCAGGACACAGTTTAACATTTGACTGCACATTTCTTTTGGTGTAACAATAAGTATATTTGTCGTGTATTCAATTTAAAATAACATACCTGGGTGCTCCAAGTCCTCCACTAGTGCTGAGGTCTTGATCCTGACCGGAGACCGGGACCCAGTTCCCTGACCCTGGCCTTGGATAGTTATGCCGGTATTTTATGTATGGACGACTTGCAGTTGGCACCTTTGTGTACCCTTTTAAAAGAGAAACAGTGATTTGTAGTCATCATCGTCGGAGGGGCAGACGTCGCCTTTGAACCAGTTCAGAGATAATTTTTCTATTAAGTTATGTAAATATCTTAAGACTTTATTAGCCGGAAATTTGACTTTGGATATTGGTATTCTTTACTTTGGTATTTTATTGCCTTCATGGTCTTAACTTAAGCCGGGTGTCGAACACCAGGTCTGGTTAACTGACCTACCTTCTTGGTAAGCAGAAGAATTCGTTTTTCTTCACTTAGGTAATTAAACCCAATGAACGTAGGCATTTAAAAAATAATAGAGGATAAATCTTATTTTAGTCTTATATAAGTCGCTGGCAGTCGAAATAAATATCAAATAAATTGTCAATGTTTCACTTTTGAACAATTGAATAAATTACCTGGTAAAGGATTCCATATTTACATAGTACGCTTGAGGTCCATTTTTGTATAACTCATCCCAGTACCTCCTGTCTGCTTCTGAAGTATACGGGCCTATTGGGGGCCTGTCTCTGTCATCGAATCTGTTCGGAGGCGAATCTTGGTAAGGCCTATTTGGTCGCCGATGGTCATCTGAGAATATTACGTACACCAAATATCTTTTAAATGTTTATATTTTATAGCAATAATATAAGTTTAAATAATAATAATAAATATCTACTGACATTTACACAGCGCTATCTAGCCCAAGTCAAGCGTGAAGCCTATAGTTTAGGGACTAAACAACGGACAAACATACTTATATACATATTTTTTGTAAATACATACATATTATACCTTCATAGAAAACATCCAGACCATTACAAACAGACATGTTCATGCACACAAATGTTTGTATTACCCGGGGATCGAACCCGGAACCCTTACATAAAAAGGCCCAAACATTAAAGAGCTATCTAAAATTACCACTATTATGACCTTGGGACGGATGAGGGATGTTGTGCTGATGGTACGGGTAGTATTTCTCACTGCAAGGTCGCCATTGCCTTATTCGTGCCTACGTAACACCTGGAAACCAAATTTTAAATATACATAGTATTAAATGATTCATTAAGTTTAAACAACATTTATTGATAGATTAAATCTTAGTGTTACAATATGACTGTTTCCCGCGTACAAGGCTAATGTCAAGAGAGAGATATTAGTGACGTGACATCACTCTTCAATTGATTAGGGATGGGTAGCGTTGGTCGTTTCTTTTCCGTCTAAAAGTAGGTACATTCCTTCCGTTTATATCATAACCATTTCTGAAACAAAACACCTGCCGTTCTGACCCACCAGAATATTGTATCATCATCAGCATTAAACGTCCCCATCGAGGGGCAAGAGCCTACCTGTATAGGGTGTATAGGCCTAAGTCACCACGCGATCCAATGCGGATTGGACGACTTCACGCACAACCTTTGAATCCCTTCGCAAGCGTGCGCAGGTTTCCTCACGATATTTCCTTTTACCGTAAGAGCGTCAATTATTTCGAAATTTTTAAATGACATTGGTACGTGGCGGGCTTTGAATCTACGCCTTCCAGATGGGTAAGCAATAGTGCACACCAATGAGCCACGACGCTCTTGTAATATTGTATGTTAAATCGTTATTAGTGCAAACAGTTCAAAACAATTCATCATTTATTATAAGGGACACATAAAACTTAACATCGTAAGGGACACAAAAAATCAAAAATTTTATGTACATCAATATACATCATCAGCTCATTAAACGTCCCCAACGAGGGGCACGAGCATACTCGTATAGCGGGCCCAGTGCGGATTGGACGACTTCACACACAACCTTCGAATCTCTTCGCAGGCGTGCATGAAGGTTTCCTCACGATATTTTCCTTCACCGTAAGAGCGTCGGATAACGTACATATATTTTCGAAAATTCGAAAATACATTGGTACGTGTCGGGATTTGAACCTCAGCCCTCCCGGTAGGAAGGCGACAGTCCACACCATTGAGCCACCGACGCTCTACATCAATATAATTAGCGATTAAATTATCTAACGCTTCTAGTGATAAGTGTGATAACTGACATATGCGAACTATCATACCATGGTGTTAGGAAGCCCTCGCTGTACCCGCATCGATGATCTGGTGCGCAGCAGTAGTCCCAAGACCTAAAATCATCATCTTAATAATAATAACATAAATAACCACTGACAATCACACAGCGCCCTATAGCTACCGTCGTGGAGGTGATTTGAATATTTAGTTTCTAATTTGAAGTTAGTAACGAAACTGCCAAGCCATACATATTTACTGATTATATAGAATTTTTTGAAACTATGACCGGTAGAGTTTGGCTGAGCAGATTCAAGCGCTTGCCTCTGCTTGAGATCTAAAAACTTTATCACAGGACAAGCCCTTATGTGGTCGTCTTGGCAACATTTTACATGAAATGTTTTGGTGGGATTTCAGTTTTTTGTGTAAGTTGCCAGGCAGTCGTTTAACAGTCTTTTGTTTAAATACTTGAAAAGGTTTTTTAGTAACTGTCTACAGTCCCATGTCTTAATTCATAAAATACTGAAAGCCACATATAAGCTCCCTCCAGAAATTTGTGGATTTTTTTGGTTGTGTTAGTACACTTAGGTTCACCCAATTTCAGCTTTCTAGCACTTCAGAAAGCGGCTAAACGTTGTGATGATCATCAGTGTGTTAGTGACAAATTCGGCGTATCTTAGATATCAATAAAATCTAAAGTATTAGGGCTATTCAACTCAGAGTTTGTATGTTTCAAATTCAAATTCAAATGTTAAAATAGGCATGATGACTGGGTCCTGGAATCGTAAGAACTATTTTATATTATTACGAATCTGGGTTAAATATAACAATGTGCTTACTCTCAGCTTGAAAACTCATGTTTTATTAATTTTATTAGTCTTCAAAGATGGGTGGGCAAGTCCATTTTTAAAGTACATTAATTGTCAAAAAATTGTAAACAAAAGGATAACACATATAACTTAAAGCAACTTTTGCTATTATACCATTTGAATAAACGCAACATTTAATATAGTTGTAGTACAAAATTCACAAACTATGCATACAAATTACTGAGGCGTGACGTCATAACTAGGTAGCCATTTGTATGGAGCGTTGTTGGAAAAGTCCATTATTGTGTTTTAGAATTGAAAAATCTCTGTGAGTTTTAATTTTAACGGAGTAATTGTTTTACCAATGTTCCTATTATAATGCGGTCCATGGATATAATAGCAGAAAAAAAATTGTCATCATCCCTATTCTATAGATGGCATCATATTCCGTGAATATGAACTATCTGGTGAAACCAACTCTATGAGAGCTCAAAAATACGACGAATTACTACTAGAAGCGGTAGGTAGTGCCGCCCTCGCGCTTCCCTTGGCTCGTCTTGGCGGGGGCGTACCCCCAGATCAAGTTCCCCCCTTGTGACTTACCAATTTCCCCCCCTTCTGGTTCGCAAGCCCAATGGCCAGCTATCTCGTTCTGGGCACACGTGGTGCCAGTTCTGCAGGGATATCCTGATACTGTATAGTGACGCCATGACACTGAAACTGAAAATTGCTTATTGTATTAAATATAAATATTTGCAATGACAACAAAAACGCACTTTCATACCAATATTTTACTAGGTGGTAGGTGGTAGACTCGGTACTGAGTCGTCTAGGTAAGTACCACCGCAGTGCCAGATATCGTCCCGTGAAATAGAAGTGTTTAACACTTCTGTTTTCGAGATGAGGGCACTATAGCTAGTGAAATTACCGGGTATAAGAGACCTAACATCTGTTGTCTCGGGTGTCGGACGCAGTGCGACGTTGATAGAGAATAATAACTATCAGTTGTTGTTCTCCTTCAATGCCGCTCTGTCATGGTCAGGCGTATCACTTACCATCAGGTGAGGTCCTGACCATCCTGTATACTTAAGATTAAAAAAATACTTTTTAATGCTGATGAAAAACCAAAAAGGCAAAGGTGAGACTTTGGTGTCTATTTTCATCAATTGTTTTTAACTATCTCCCCTAATAATAAAAATCATCGGAAGTCTTGTGCAGCAGTGGAATTTAAGGCTATAGTAGCAATGATAAATCTATATAAACTATTTTTTGCAAAGTAGTAAGACAATTGATGATTTATTTAAAAGTTTTCATAAAAGACTTATGTCTTTAAGAGATCTTGAGATTGTAGGTAATTAAAACTAGTTTGATTTTAAAGATAAAAACTAAGAATATTTAATGAGCTACCTGTTTAAAAATGATAAATTTACCTGTATATTTTAAGCATGTTTTCTGTGTAAAATCAAGCTGTTTTTGTGAAATGAAAATATGAATGTTGTGTTTTGTTTTGTGTTGTTATTATAATGGGATGATAAAATGCGCAAAAGTCAATCTATCATAAATTATAAGTTATGTATGGAGTAATGAAATGTGGTTTAATGCGGATAGTAAAGATTATAAAAAGTAAAACAACCTGAAAAAGAAATACAAAAATCATGACAGATAAAAATACAAATAAACTTAGGTTAAGAAAAATAAAATGAAGTATTCCTATCCGTGGTAGGTTTTAACTACTTTTTCTCGTTGTCACTGAAAAGTATATACTTAATATATTATTTCCTCTCATGAAGGTTGCCTGGAAGAGATTACTTTATAGCGATAAGACCACCTTAGTTGTACTCTCAGTTTGGTTCTTCATTTATTATTTTCTGTGTAATAAAGATTATTATTATTATGTTTTCAAAATCCGTAAGATTCACGGGCCAAATAGTGGACCAGTCCTTTGGACGACATGTCGCCGAAGCCGACAGCACAGAGGCCTTTTTTCGAATGTTTAATCTTTGAATATCTTACATTACGGATATCATCACAGAACGCACAATATGATACAATCCATGATAACCCCCGCCAGGTGTAAAGACTATTGCAAATATATGGAAACTACGATACCGGGCTATAGAATTGGGTTTTGTGAACAGGATATCTGGGCTATGGGAGAGACTACGAACGCCTGCCATTAAACCAGTCTCTCTATTATTATTTTAATATAAATTAAGATTATGCTCCCCGTACGCTATGCGGAGAGGCATATGTCCCGTAGTTGTGGATTTCCTCAGGGTCTTATAATTCCATAAAATCAACGTACCCTTGGTCTAAACTCTAAAAGGACCCAATAGCACAGCGCCATCTAGCGCCAAATTAAGTAATAAATTTGTTTATAAAAAACTAATAATCAGAATAAGATTTACTTCTAAAAAAAATATCATAAATTATTTATTTGTTAACAATCAATTCATATAATTATGTATATTCTTACTGGGTTCTTCTCTATCACCATAACCGGGTTTTGGTTTATCCCCACCCGGGCTATACCCTGGTCCGGACGTGAAGGAGGTACCCGGGTAGTGAAGGTGGGTACCCTGGTTGCAAAGGTGGGAACCCTGACACTGGAGGCGGGAACCCGGGTTTAAACCCAGATTCCGGGTATGGAGGTCGAGGTTTAAAACCCGGATATCCGACATCCGGTCTAGGCAACGGGGGTCCCGTATCATCGGGTCGGAAACCAGGTTTGTAGTCCGGTTTGGGTAAATACGGGGCGGTGTCTGGCGGCCCACTTGGTCCGCTTGGTTCGTGGTACCCCGGACCAGAGGGGTATCCAGGGTTTGCAGGATATCCAGGACCACTCGGCGGGCCGGACCCGTGGACATATGGGGGTGCTGGAAATGGAAACTTAAGTTTTATTTATCATCAGCTCATTAAACGTCCCCACCGAGGGGCACGAGCCTACCCGTATAGGGTGATTAGGCCTTAGTCGTCCACGCGGGCCCAGTGCGGACCGGACGACTTCACACACAACCTTCGAATCTCTTCGCAGGCGTGCATGAAGGTTTCCTCACGATGTTTTCCTTCACCGTAAGAGCGTCGGATAACGTACATATATTTTTCGAAAATTCGAAAATACATTGGTACGTGTCGGGATTTGAACCTCAGCCCTCCCGGTAGGAAGGCGACAGTCACACCACTGAGGACTGACACTGAGCACACCAGAACACCACCACCGACGCTCTCGAACGAATTAATTAAGTTTTATTATTCACGCATATTTATTATGTAAACATATTTATTGGCTTATGCCCGCAGCTGTAATATGAGCACTTAACAACGGATAAACTTATATTTTTTTTATTTATACATAGAAAACACCCAGACTTATACAAACAGACATGTTCAATTGTCCGGGGATCGAACCCACTCCACATGGGTCGTCAAAGTTGGAGGTAAAATAAGACAAAAAGTAGCCTATTTCACCCTCCATCCCTTCAACTATGTCCTCCTTAAAACACTTCTATTCGTCTTCTATTTTGCCGTGAAGCCATTCCAATAAACACACTTTCATATTATACCATATAGTATTTACCTATGATATTTTTATGAATTTGTTTATTTAGTATGGACTACTTGGTTATATATAATCATATTTTATCTTAAAGACAAGCCTAAATGTGTCTGTCTTTATTGTATTTGTGTGCGAATTCGTGTGTGAATGTGTATTAATAATACCATACAGAGTTGAACAATACCCTCGACTTATGTTCCTTGTATGTGTTTTATAAAAAATACTTTCGAGAATACTTGACATTAGACCAATTCTTTACCTGCTGGAGGTCCTGAAGGATAACCTGATCCGCTGGCACTCCCAGGATATGATTCAGGTATTGCAATAGGCCTGGGAAGCTCATGCGTTGGTTCACTGAAGGAAGACATTTATCAAGATTTGAAAATGACACATTGTATCAGCTTATCAAAAAAGTCCCGTCCAAATCTGTCCAGCCGTTTCAGAGATTACCCGGAATAAACAGACAAACAAAAAATTTAAAAATGTAGTTTTGATGTATGTATCGTAAATTCGGCATGAAGAAAAAAATTATTATTTCTATCTACAAATAAATTGGAGTGTATACAAACAGACACTTCAATTTTATTTATATGTATAGATTACTATAATGATGGATGTCAACTGCAAGGGATCGGTCCGCGTGGTAGTCATTAAGGGAGGTCCTCGTTCAGCAGTGGACATTTTTTACTTTAATGATAATAATAAGAAATATCCACGTAAATTCACACAGCACCATCTAGCTCCAAGTTAAGCGTGAAGCCTGTATTATGGGAATTAAACAACGGATAAACATACTTACACACATTTTTTTAATACATACATAGAAAACACCCAGACCATTACAAATAGACATGTTCATGCACAAAAGTGTTTGTACTGTACGGGATCAACCCTAAACCTTTTTTTTTTATAGCTTCACCGGGCAAGTGGCGAGCGCAGATGGCTCTCAGCACAGACATCCGAATATACAATTAGACTGGACAAGCCGCCAAGTTTATAGGCAGTCCCAGTGTCGCAATTTCTTCTCGGTTCTTACCTGTGAAACTGATTCATTGCGATGATGGCATGTTACAATTGCACAGGATGGCATTTTGGAAAAAAACGGTAATTTCTTCTAATATTCGTGCGTCTTGACGCGTCTCACAGAGCGTAAACTGGCAGCCAGTGTATGCTCGTTGAGCTTACATTTGTGTCACTGTAAACGCGGCTTGCCCCATCTCCTGTATTGGGAAATCTGTGGCTCTCAGCCTTAAAAACCCTAAACCCTTGATGTAGCAGCCGACGTGTCAACCGCTACACCGAATGGGTCGTCACAATGATGATGATGGACATTGCTACGATTTGATGGTAAATACTCACTCATAACCACTCTTCCCGTGAACTTTCCTCCAGCACTGTCCATTGAAGAGGTCGAAGGCGAACAGCCAATCGTCCACCGAATGCTCGTAGTCCACGCCTCGTTGTAGATCGAAGAGACGAATCTCTGAGAGCAGACAGTTGTCGACGCCTGGTGGGGAGTTATTGCTGTAACATAAATAAAGATAATTTATAGAATAAGAGCGTCGGTGGCGTAATGGTGTGGACGGTTGCCCTCCTACCAGGAGGGCTGAAGTTCAAATCCCGCCACGTACCAATGTGTGCTCGAATTTTCGAAAATATATGTACGTAATCCGACGCTCTTACGGTGAAGGAAAACATCGTGAGGAAACCTGCGCACGCTTGCGAAGAGATTCAAACGTTGTGCGTGAAGTCGGCCAACTCGCACTGAGCCCGCGTGGACAACTAAGGCCTATACACCCTATACGGGTAGGCTCGTACTCCTCGGTGGGGACGTTTAATGAGCTGATGATCAATGATATTCTGTATATATAAAGGTAGATACGCCATACGTGCCTCAAAAACGAACCGCTGAAGAGAGTACAGTTTGTACTCTTTTGTTTAGGTGAATGTGTTCGAAATTGTGCTGTCACTGCATTCGAAACACTTTTTTCTATTGTTTTGTGAGCATATCACGAATCCATACTTTTTTACATCATTGCTGAAGATGATAAATTTATCAGAATTGAAAAATGAAAATGAAAAATGTATTTATTCAATTTAGGTCCATATAGAACACTTTGGAATGTCAAATGAAGCTACCACTAAGTTATTTTATGTTGAGGAAAAAGCTTTGTTATCTTTTATTGGATTTTATTATGGAATTTTATCATTTTAAAATCATTATCTCTACAGGGTGAATCTTAAATACTTGGCATTGTACTAATATTACGAAATGTTTTATGGGAATCTAATATATAGATTTATTGTAAAAACATAATATAATAAATGATAAATAAATTTCACAAACTATAGCATTTCATTGAGCAATTCGATAATTAATAGCTCGTAATACTATATTGAGCCTCACCCCATATTTAATAGAAAATCTGTTTTTTTACAACTCGGCGTTTTTTTCTTTTTATAAATTACTAGGTATAAAGACCTAACATCTTTCATCTCGGGTATCGAGCGGAAGGCAGTGTTGACGGAAAATAATTACCAACAACTGTTATTTATCTAATTTTAATCCGTAAGAGAACTAAAGTAACCGACATAGCCCGCCGGATCAGCAAGTTGAAGTGGCAGTGGGCTGGTCACGTATATCGCCATATGTTGCAG
The DNA here is from genome assembly GCA_019425675.1 of Leucinodes orbonalis. Lineage (NCBI taxonomy): Eukaryota > Metazoa > Arthropoda > Insecta > Lepidoptera > Crambidae > Leucinodes > Leucinodes orbonalis. Next base: position 13,312 of record PQWD01012479.1, on the reverse strand, counting down.
AACCGATGTCCGTTGGAGCCGACGAGTTCTGAACAGACCTCGTCTGCTCCAACGGACGCGGTCTCCACAGACCGCGTCTCGGCAAACGTAGCGTAGGACGCCCACCAGCCCAATGAACGACTTGCGTTAGGTCGCTGGTGAAGGCTGGATGAGAAAAGGGGAGGACCGGGATATCTGGCGCAAATTTAGTAGAGCCTATTTTGCGTAACACTGTTTCTGACATGGTCATACGTATCACTTATCACCAATTGAGCGAGTTGACCGCGTGCACTTATAACAGACAAGACAGAAAATAATACATTACTTGTATGAAAAGCTAAGGCATCTGAATGGGGCATCAGTGCAAGCTGCACCGCAGGCTTCCTCGTCTCTAACGCGGGCCTGTCCGCGGATAGCAGGCCTATCAGCTTGGCTGCGTTGTCGTATTGCAGATAACATTCTAGAACAAAATGAGTGCATTTTATTAGTACCTATTAGTTTGGGTTTTTTATGTAAGTATATTCTCATCATCATCTTCAGCTCATTAAAGGTCCATACCGAGGGGTCCGAGCCTACTCGTATAGGGTGCATAGGATTAGTCGTCCACGCGGGCCCAGTGCGGTTGGACGACTTCACGCGCAACCTTTCAATCTCTTCGCAGGCGTGCGCAGGTTTCCTCATGACAATTTCCTTCACCGTAAGAGCGTTGGATGATGAACATATGTTTTCAAAAATTCGAAAACACATTGGTACGTGGCGGGATTTGAACCTCAGCCCTCCCGGTAGGAGGGCAACAGTCCCACCATTCAGCCACAGACGCAACCATCTGGTTAAATTCACACCATTGAGGTGTGAATTTAACCAGATGGTTGCGACATATGCATTAACAGAAAAAAGAATATAAGTATGTGTAGCCATTGTTTAGGACAATGATATTCTGTACGTAGGGTGTTCAATAAATACTGTCGTATAATTACATATACTATACTTTTTCAAAATAAGCGCGTTACAATTAATGCATTTAGTCATACGCACAAACAACTCATTTATCCAGTCCTCCCACTTTTCTTTATGAATTAAATCAATTCTTCATGAAAAGCTCGAACCAAATCTTCTTCAGTAGAAAACTTTCGCCCTTTCATGTGGTTTTCACGAATGGAAATAAACCGAAGTCGCAGGGTGCAAGATCGGGACTATAGGGAGGGTGGTCAAGTACTTTTATACCAGATACTCTCAGAAATTGCGAAGTAGCGCCAGCTAAACATACTTATATACTTTTTTCTGTTAATGCATATGTCGCAACCATCTGGTTAAATTCACACCTCAATGGTGTGAATTTAACCAGATGGTTGCGTCTGTGGCTGAATGGTGTGGACTGTTGCCTTCTACCGAGTGGGCACAGTATAAATCCTGCCACATACCAAAAGATTACGAATTTCGAAATTATATGTACGTTTATCCGACGCTTTACCGGTGAAGGAAACATCGTGAGGAAACCTGCGCACGCCTGCGAAGAATTTAAAGGCTGTGCGTGAAGTCGGCCAATCCTGGGCCCGCGTGGACGACTAAGCCTATACACCCTTTGCACTCGCAGGCTCGTGCCCTTTCGGTGGGGACGTTTGCTAATGATGATGTACTTACCTAATACCTACATCTTAAAATGATCTGTGAGTAATTATGTCTACATGAACTTACTTTACCGATTCGCATTGGGCCCGTGTTGGTGTATAGCCCAAAACCCCCAACATTTTGATGGACACAATTTTGAGGGTTTGTACTGCCCGGAATCCGTGATATATTTGGTGGTGGGGACGTTTAATGGGATGATGATAATGATGAAGCGATTTTTTTAATAATACTCACGGGTTTCCTTAGGATGAGCATGGTCGTATAAAGCCGGTTCACACCCACGGCCATAGTTCCTCGAGCATAAAGCTCATGACTGGATGTAGGCTTAACCCATGACGGCTTCAATGACGTCGGTGGTGATGACGTCAGTATGCAGTCTCGAGATCAGCCCCTATTGTTGGCGAGTCGAATCTGCAATGTAGATGATACCATGTACGTAAGTAGTTGAGGAAAATGCCAATAGATGGCGCTGATCAGTACAGGTATGCTAACGGCTAAACGACGGTGTTAAGATTTTCTGCATTAGATACACCCCTGCCTTGAATTTTTATTTATACTAACTATTTCCTGCCGCTTCGCTCTCGTTTAATTCCGAGTTTCCTGGTTAGGAAATTAAATTTTGCGTCAAATCGATTTTTACCTTCCTAAAAACTGCAAGAAATACACTATATTTCACATTTATCCCTCTTTCAACATATTTTTATTCAAATAAATTCTTTTACAGATTCTTTTGACCACCGGTTCAAATAAGTACTACGACTTCGAGAAGAGCCGGCAAGAAACTCACTCTTTCAAACTTTTTATATCATTGGTTACAGAGTTCTGTCATTTACCTACACGTAACTTTCAATAAATTATTGGAACACCATGTGCATGACCATACATCTTTATCCGATAAATATTCGTCTATTGTATAGTTACCTTTCTTGATAAATATTTATTAAATCTTTAATTTAAACTGTGAAAGGGCGATATGGCAAGATTTTGTTTATTTATAATATAATTTTATACGTCTTCCTATAAATGATATTCCTACTTTACTTAGTCTAAGATTTGGATAAACATACATTTAACAAATATCTAATTATATATGTATTTTAGTAATTACTTTATATGTTTAGCTATTTTTAAATTTTATATGATTATGCATGTATTATGTCATTACTATAAGCGTATTGCCTATTATCAATTTACATTTGTGCATAGTTGTTTGCGTCTACCTCACAGCAGGGCCGGATCTAGGGGGGGCAGACGGGGGCACGTGCCCCGGGCGGCACGGTCAGGGGCGGCAAACCGACTAATGGACCACTCATCATTTACCTTACTTGCCCGCGGAATAAATAATAGTACAAGTGCATGGCCATAGAAATACGACTGATAACCGGAGCGCGGAGTAAGGCATGTTACTGAACCATTACATTTTTTTGCATAGTTCTAAATAGGCGCCCGCAGATCACGGTCAGCAGGCGGGTGCAGCTGCGATCTGAGGAATGACGCTGTATACGAAAACTCTCTCGTTCTCTATACAGGGCAGCAGTGTATTATTTCAAAGTTACGTAGTTATTTCTCTATGTTAATTGATGCCAACTTAGCTGCTTTAAAGCTATATCATTTTCATGATGGACAGCTACAATTGAAAAAAAAAAAAAATAAACAATTAAGCTCCTTTTACTTGCATCAAGCGACCACGTTTTTTAAGAAAATATACAAATAAATTGGAAATAAAACGCCTTTTTCATCCAGTGTGACTTCGAAAAAGCTGAGGCGAGTAGTCTTATTTCATTATAGAACTTAATTGATTAATATCAATACCAATAATTGATAAATTGTAACTTTTTAATGACATTGCTTTTTTGCCGAGGTTAGGATGGTTATGAAACAGCTTAAGCGTTATTAGACCCCCGCTACGACGGATATACCGCAGAGCTTTTGAAAGTAGGGGGCACGCCAGTGCTTAAGACCCTTCAGAAGCTTTTTAATTCCGGAATCGGTGATGGTGCGACACCAAAGGTGAGGAGCAATGGCGTGGTGGTGTTCTTCTTCAAGAAAGGTGATTAAACCTTTTCCCTCTCTATTCAACCTATCGCAGTCCACTGTTGGACATTGGTCTCATTTTGCGCCAGATATTCCGGTCCTCCGTTTTTCTCATCCAGACTCCACCAGCGACTTTTCGCAAGTTGTCGGTCCATCGGGCCGGAGGGCGTCCTACGTTACGCTTGCCAAGACGCGGTCTCCGCTCCAGAACTCGTCTGCTCCAACGGCCATCGGTTCTGCGACATCATTACCCACTGCCACTTCAGTTCGCTAATCTGGCGAACTATGCCGGTAATTTTAGTTCTTTTGCGGATAACATCATTTCTGATTTTATGTATAAGAGTCTCCCAACATAGCACGCTCCATCGCTCGTTGAGTAACTTTGAATTTCTGAACCAATCCGCAGTCAGTGTCCATGTCTCATCTGCGTATGTTGGTATGGGTAGGACGTATTTCTCAAAGACTTTTGTCCTTAAGCGTTGCGGAATCGTCGACGTGAAGATCTGATGTAACTTGCCTGATGCCGCCCAGCCCAAATGAATCCTCCTACTAGCTTCCCTTCCGAAATTGTGCCGGTCAAGTTTTAGCCCAAGTAAACTTATTCTTGGACAATCTGGAGAAGGACGCCACCGACGCTTATCAGAAACGCTACCGGTCTATAATTCTTCAAGAGAGCTTTATCACCCTTCTTAAATGAACGCTTGTGGACCACGCTTCCAGTGTAGTTCCCAGGTAGATGACGGCATTAAAAGAGCTCACCTAATGTCCTAAGGATGGGTTGTCCACCGGTGTTTAGGAGTTCTGTCGTAATACCGTCATCCCACGGGGCCCTTTCATTTCTCAGTTGCTTCAGTGCTGCACTAATTTCGCTAACGTCAACATCCGGCATATCCTACGTACAATGGTGCCTTAGTAGGGCACGTAGATCTTCGCTGTCTTCGGTCTGTACTGATGAGCGCTCGACAAATCCATAGAATTTCTCAACCTCTTCCAGGATCTGTTGGCGTAATGTGAGTAGTTGGCCATCTGCTATATTAAGCTTCACCAGAATGCTCCTCCAAGTGGTTTTTGGAAAACTTTGGGCCCCCTGTTCTCCTTAATAAGGTCCTTAATTAACCTTGTATTGAAATAGTAGAATTCTCTGCGAACGAGTTTTCGTATCCGCTTGGAGAGAGCCTAATATTCCGGGTATGATAAGTTAAAGTCAAAATTCATTTATTTAAATTAGGCTTACAAAAAGCACTTATGAACGACAAAAATATACAAAAATTACATTACAAAAAAACAAATTTATTTCTTTGAACTGTTCTTTAAGAGAGTCACGTGGTCTAAGGTTGTAGATAAAAGCTCTTTTTGTAGCACAAATATTGTATCAATGTCGGCAGCCGTACCCCACAACGGTAGACCATACGACATTACATTATAAAAATGACTAAAATAAACTAATCTTGCCGTTTTTACATCTGTTACGAGTTATCTTAGATATTAAAAGCTTATTGAAGAATTAACGACCCATTACGATATTGTGCCACATCTTCAAGTTATTCTCCAGAGTCATTATGATCCGTCTCGCGCATATGTTTGACGATTTCCAGCCCTCCGAACAAGCCGGGTTCCTCAAAGGCTTCAGCACCATAGACTACATATTACATACGCTGTGGCAGGTTATACAGAAGAGCGGAGAGTATAACTGACCATTATGTTTGGCGTTTGTGGACTATGAGAAAGCCTTCGATTCGATCGAGACTTGGGCTGTGTTTCATTCCCTCCAACGGTGCCTGACTTGACTACTGCTATATCGAATTGTTGAGATGTTTGTACGAGAGCGCTACTATGTCAGGCCGAGTACATGAAGAGCTTACCATTGGCTTATCATTGGCACCGAGGAGTAAGACAAGGAGATGTAATATCTCTGAAACTGATCACAGCTGCGTAAAAAGTTGCAGCTTTGTCCAAATGTCAATCAATTTGAGGACCTATTATATAAATTAGTGAAATAATATAGGATGATAAAGGTAAAAATAAATAAAAGAGGGCGGGGCGGCATTTCTAAATTTTTGCCCCACCCAAAAAAATTGAAGATCCGGCGCTGCCTCACAGATTTCCCAATACAGGAGATGGGACAAGCCGCGTTTTTAAGTGCGACAAATGTAAGCTCAACGAGCATACACTGGCTGCCAGTTTACGCTCTGTGAGACGAGTAAAGACGCACGAATATTAGAAGAAATTACGGTTTTTTTTTTCAAAATGCCATCCTGTGCAATTGTAACATGCCATCATCGCAATGAATCAGTAAATTTACCAAGAAATATTATAACTTTTCACAGGTAAGAACCGAAAAGAAATTGCGACAAATAAAAAACAACCACCAAATTTTAAAACCCAACGCTCAATTCTCTTAGACTATAGCATTTAAAAGACAGACTAACAAACCTGAAACTAAAACCTCTGCAGAAGAAAGCATGAGCTCGGATACACTCTGCCTCACAAGCGCCCAGACCGGTGACCGTCAACGCAGCCCTGACTGCGGACCCGCTCACTGCCGCTTCAGATCGTACGTGCCAGAAGCATTCTGGAATATAATAATAATAATAATAAATTCATTTATTTGTCTTTCAAATCATTCTACAAATACAAATTATAAAGATCAAAAAAAAATTCATAGTAAAATATATTAAAGTTTTTTCTAATCAAAGTACAATAAAATAAAATTTATCAAAGTACAATCAATTAGAATATAATTAAATTGATCAAAATAAAACAAGTTTATCAATAAAATAAAATTCATCGAACAATAAATTAAAATCACTCAAATGAAATAAACAAATCAAAATTTAATAAGTTAAAAAATACAATTGATCAGAATATTGAAATATTAAATTTACTCAGTGATTGTAGTTACTCCACAACCCCTGCTATTCTGTCATACCCTTTTTCAATAGTATAAGTTCAAATTGTTGTAATCGAGCAGATATTTAAAAAAAACAAAAACACTAAGAAACTCCAGCAACACAAACATATCATTTAAATATACCTTGAGCGAGAACCATGGATAATAAGCTATTTACTAGGTGGTAGACTCGATACTGAGTCGTCTAGGTAGTGGTACCTATTCCGGAACGATGTCTGGCACTGCGGTGGAGCAGTGCCAGATATCGTTCCGGAAAACAGGAGTGCTATGCGCTTTTGTGTTTCGGGATGAGGGCACTGTAGCTAGTGATATTGCCGGGTATAAGAGATCTAACATCTGTTGTCTCGGGTGACGGTCGCAATACGGCATTGATGAAAGATAATAACTGTTTATCAGTAATGGGTCTCCTGCAATGCCGTTCTGTCATGGTTAGGCGTATCACTTACCATCAGGTGAGCGACCGGGCCTTCCTGTACACTTATAACAAAAAAAAGTGGTCGTTGCACGGGTGGAAACTCACAACACACAATACATGAATCAATTGTCTACACGCGTGCTACGTTCGTAAGTTCCTACGTTCGTACGTACGTACGTGCTACGATAAATATCCACTTACAATCACACAGCGCCATGAAGCACTAAACTGAGCATTAATCTGTTATATGGGTACTAAATAACAGATAAACATATTATTATAATTTAATTTGTGTATACAGATGAAAAAAATTTTGTCTGTCTTTTTGCTCCGGGTAATGTCTGAAATGGCTGAACCGATTTGGACTGGACTTATTTTGGCAGGTAGCTGATGTTATAAGGAAAAAAATGGCTTCTTTCATTTTAGACAAAACTTTTTGTTTTGGAAAGATAAAGCAATGTTTTACCGCATGGAGGTCGCGCGTTGCGTGAGCTGCGCGCTTTTAGATTATATTTTACTGAAGGAGAATAAAATCTTCAAATACCGCGGGGAATAGCTACTTTGTAAATACAAATAAAAATACAGTTTTGTCTATATGTTTGTACCAGATAATCTCTAAAATGACTGGACAGATATGGACCGGACTTAATTAGCAGGTAGCTGATGTAATAAGAAAAAAATTAGCTTCTTTTATTTTCGATATAAAAATTTATTTAGATCAATAAAGTAACGTTGTTTCGTGCTTTAATGTTACTTAACTAAGCGATTGTATGTTATGTTTATGCGGGAGTATATGTCATACCCACAGATTTCCCAATACAGGAGAGGACAAGCCGCGTTTAAAGTGCGACAACTGTAAGCTCAACGAGCATACACGGCTACCATTTTACGCTCTGTGAGACGAGTCAAGACGCACGAATATTAGAAGAAATTACCGTTTTTTCCAAAATGCCATCCTGTGCAATTGTAACATGCCATCATCGCAATGAATCAGTAAATTTACCAAGAAATATAATAACTTTTCACAGGTAAGAACCGAAAAGAAATTGCGACACTGGGACTGCCTATAAACTTGGCGGCTTGTCCAGTCTAATGTATATTCTGATGTCTGTGGTCATACCCCAGGGAGCAGCTACTCGACAATAAGTATAAAAACTACAAGGTATACCGGTGACCTACTGTCATTAGAAAAATACCAACCGCTCTCTACCCAAGGTTTGTGGCTGATGGTAGAACAGTCGTGCCCTTGAGGCATAGCATACACGTCTGATCCGCTGTCAGCAGACAACTCCAACCCTCGGTAAGGTCGCTCACTTAGAAAACAGTTGTCTGTACCACGCGAGTTGGAATACCTGAAAATGAGGAAAACTAGGTGGTAGATTCGGTAGGAAGTCGTCTAGGAAGGTGGTACCTTGGCAGTGTAGATTATCATTCTGTAAAATACGACTGTTATGTCATGTAGTGAATATGACGGTCAGTGCACTCACCTGGTGGTAAGTGTTCCGCAGTGTTCATTTATTCATTTATTTATTCAAACAAACATGCCAGCTTACAGAAAGGTCCAACACGCCGACAAGTCAAACAAAACGGTCGTCACAACAAATATTAAAAATAAATTAAACTAAGAATAATAATAAATAAAAATTAGAATACAATAATAAATAAGTGTTGAAGGAATTAATAAAAAATTGAGTATTGAGTATTAATAATAGAAAGTAGTTATTATTTTCCATCAACACTGCCTTGCGGCCATCACCGGAGACGGCAGATGTTAGGCCTCTTATACTATGTATACCAGTGCCTACATCATGAACACGCAGTGCAAAATCAGTCTTATTTTACAGGACGATATTTGGCACTGCGGTGGTACCTACCTAGACAACTCGGTACCGAGTCTACCACCTAGTACTTAGGTCAACTATATTATATAACGAAATCATGCGATAACCGGATAATTAACTTATTTTACGACTGGCCTCTAAAAGGCTTTACTATTGAGTTTTCTTGGGTGTTTCTCTCTCAACCTCGCTCTCAACAGGTCAAACCCACTGAAGCTTTTTTTCCAAGTATCCAAATCATTTTTTTACTTAATATGCGTAATTGAAATATGTATTATTTATTTTTATGTGTTTTGACGTTCACAGAGCTTAATGTAAGTCTGAACTGAATAACTTTTAATTATTTTGACTTTGAATAAACTCACCGATAACTGTAAGATACACATTTGAACTCGGTTTCTTCAAAGCAAGCTGCCTCACATTCCACAACGTTCCGGCTTGTATCGACCTCTTATGGCACCAGAGCTCAGGGACATACCAGGTCTTCTCCGGGAGGAGCAATCTATAACGGAATTGAGACATTTTAGTATTAAGAAAACAGGTTGAAGTGAGAGAGGATCGAAATTGATTCCTCAGTGTCGTGCTGTCCAAGGGGACGCGACATGACTGGCCGACTTAGAATTGGACAATTCGACAAATTGGAAAAAGAAGCTTTGACAATTGACGAGAAAAAATTAAGACGCGAAAAAGTCGGGACGCCCGATAGTAACAATGTGATTATAGAAACCTTGGAGGAAGTAATCAGCCTGCAGATGGTCTACTAAGGGGAACCCTTTACCTTTTGATACATCTTCATCTCTGTCCCCATGATCGTAGTGGTGAGGTCTACTGGGCTTGTAGTAGTTCGATTCCCCGTACTCCAGACCGCTCCACGCCCCTGAAGAGTTCCACCTTCCTTTCTTCCAAGACCCATACCTGGTAAGAGAAATATATGATAAACTAAGCTCGTTGTATTCTGTAGTCTTTAAAGCTATTTATATTCTTCTAGCTATTTTGATGACCCATTTGGTGTAGCGGTTGAGACGTCGGCTGCAACACCAAGGGTTCCTAGTTCGATCCCCAGGCAGTACAAACATTTGTGTGCATTAACATGTCTGTTTGTAATAGTCTGGGTGTTTTCTATTTATAATATATACGCATTTACAAAAAAAATATATAAGTATATTTATACGTTGTTTAATACCCATAATACAGGCTTCAAGCTTAACTTGGGGCTAGATGGCGCTGTGTGAATGTCTGTGGATATATTTCTTTTTTTTTTGAGTATTTAAGAAGCATGCTACAAGAGTTTAACCACAACATGATTTTGGGAAGCATAGGCAGGCATAGATGCTTTCATATCATTAAGAGTTTGTTATGTTACCAAGAAAATTTTAAACAAGTGATTTTTCACTAGCCCCTACCATATAGCACACACACACGCACGCACGCTCGCACGCACGCACGCAAGCACGCACGCACGCACGCAAGCACGAACGCACGCAAGCACGCACGCACGCACGCACGCACAGCCAGACCGATAGACACAAACTTCAAACATCCAGTTGTTTTTGCCCCTGAGGTCAAAACATAACCTGTAATTCACCCACTTACCGATGTCCAGAGATGGAGTTCCAACCCTTATCGCTTCCGAGGCTGTTGTAATCAAAATTCCCGTTATAGCCCGGTTTTACACCATATGTCCTGTTTATCTCGTTGGGGATTCGCCAATGGTTGATGCTTTTGAAGTAATCGTGCCTGGAACATAAATCAGTACGCGTGGTGTGAATCGTATGTAAACTAATCACAGATATCCGAATAAAAGATATCTGTGATACTAATATTATAAGACTGAAGCTGTTTGTTTGTTTTAACGCGATAATCCCAAAAACTACTGGTCCGATTTGAAAAATTCTTTCAGTGTTGATAGCTTATTTATCAAATCAGGCTATAGGCTATATAATTATCATCACGTTATGAACAACAAGAATGGAGCAGCAAGGAAGAATGTTTCAAAATCGGGGAATTTTTTAACATGCTAAGAATTTTAACTGCATGCGCTAACTTAAACGTTTAAAGCTTCGCAAAAATCATGTATGATAGTATTGTCCCCTTTAAAAGTTCTAAAAAACGTCCGTGACAGCATAATTATGTCTATCTCATAAAGGTCAGCTTAGTATTCCACGCGGTTGAAGTCGTACGTAAAAGCGTAATACAATTAAAACCATTACACCAGGCTGTGATGTCGTCTAATATATCAAGGATTCCGCGCAGTACAAACCCTCAAATTTGTGTCCATCAAAATATTGGTGTTTTGGGCTATACACCAACAAGTAAATTAATGTAGACATAATTCCTCACAGATCATTTTTCAAATGTAGGTGTTAGGTAAGTACATCATCATCAGCTCATTAAACGTCCCCACCAAGAGGCACGGGCCTACCCGTATAGGGTGATTAAGCCTTAGTCGTCAACGCGGGCCCATTGTAGGTAGGACGTCTTCACGCACAACCTTTGAATCTCTTCGCAGGCGTGCCGCAGATTTCCTCACGATGTTTTCCTTCACCGTAAGACCGTCGGATAACGTACATATATTGTTCGAAAATAAGAGATTCAACGTTGAGCTTTAATTAAATTGAGTTAGAAAAGTTAAGCGCTATATATGATAAATAGCGGCATCTCTTTCTAACTACATTTATGAAAAGAACAACGCTTGAGTCGATTATTAAGAAAAAATAAATCAATAGGCAAAATAGAAATAAAAATAAAAGTAGGTTAACACACTGTCTACCTCTCACACTTAATTTCCTTTTTTGTAGGCCTGTTGGAAGAAATTCAGAATGAAATAAGCAGTGCCTTGTACAACTTTTCCGTGTATCTGTTTTATTTTATAGATAAATAATTGTTTCATACTAACCTGTCTTTGTAGTAAGTGTCGTATCCACCATAATAACCACCATAAGTCCCCCAATTTTCAAGATCCGCTTGACCGTCATTGCTGCGGGCCACACCTGGGGATAAAATACATTTTTCTTTTCGATTCGCAACCACTTCTCGACCCATTTTGTGTTGCGGTTGAGACGTCGGCTGCAATACCAAGAATTCCGGGTTCGATCCCTGGGCATTACAAATATTTGTGTGCATAAACATGTCTGTTTGTAATGGTCTGGGTGTTTTCTATGTATAATATGTTTGTACTTACAAAAAAAAATTACATAAGTATGTTTATCCGTTGTTAAGTACCCATAATACAGGCTTCACGCTTAACTTGGGGCTAGATGGCGCTGTGTGAATGTCAGTGGATATTTATTTTATTTACCTCTTAGAATTAAAAAGATTAAAAGTAACTATTTCTCTCTGCAACCTATCGCAGTTCACTGTTGGAAAAAAGTCTCCCTCATTATTGAAGTTTTAAAAAAGTTTACAATGGGGGAGACTTATTTCCCCCATAACAAAAATTTGAACACTTTCAATTAAAATAAATTTTGTGCCAGATATCCCGGTCCTCCGCTTTTCGCATCCAGCCGCTCAGCTTTCGCAAGTCGTCGGTCCATCGGGCCGGATAGCGTTTTGCGCTACGCTTGCCAAGACACGGTAAAGTAGCTTTACTCCATTTCAATTTATATCTGCTGCAGATTGCCCTTACAACTTCACCGGGTAAGTGGCGAAAGCAATAGCCTTGAAAATGGCTCTGAGTCGTATGCAGGGGCTTTCAGACCTGTGTCTTACTTCTCATTACATCAGTTATTTGCTAATGTAAGTCCCATCAAAATCGGTTCATTCGTTCCAGAGAGTAGCTTGAACAATCAGGCAAACATTTTTAAAAGGTAATTTGACTCCAAAATATAATTTTTAATATAGTATATACCTTCCAAGTATCTCAAATCCCTTCACTACTTGTATTATGGAGGAAGCTCAAAGTCCAGCGCGAACAGTAAGAGCTGTCAACTTTTTTAGATTTACTTAACCAGCCCGTTAGTTTGTAATATAACGCTTTATTTCATACCCAATATTACTGAAAGCAAAAAAATAAATTAAATAGATTAAATCTCACTCAAAAAGTGTTCGCGGCTAAATTATGCCCATCTTGAGTTGGGCAAATTTTCTTGATAATCACGTCCTCGCTACATGTCATACATAGTAGTGAGCTTGTGCATAATTTAAAAAGTATAGATTTGTGATATGCTCACAAACAACCGAAAAAAGTATTCCGAATGCAGTGACAGCACCACATACATATTTATTTCGAATGAGTGTACATTTTGCCTACAACTGTATTCTCTTGGCGTTCGTTTGTACAGATGGCGTATCTAACTTTATGTATACAGTAATATCAACTTGTACTTCGTGCTTTTGATTTGATACCATTTTTGACGCCTGAATGCCAAATTATTTATGACATAAAATAATAATTTTATGTCATAATATAACATGTGTCAATGTATGAGTTAAGCGGCTCGGACATTTTTATGTTGATATTTCTCCGTGTGCATCTAGTAAGTTTAATATTTATCCAAATCTACTTAC